>JAXIVJ010005558.1:0-73028 GCA_036785665.1 Chirona hameri
ATATATATATATAGCAGGCAGGTGTGCAGGTGTGCAGGTGTGCAGGTGTGCAGGTGTGCAGGTTTGCAGGTTTGCAGGTTTGCAGGTGTGCAGGTGTGCAGGTGTACAGGTGTGCAGGTGTGCAGGTGTGCAGGTGCGCAGGTGCGCAGGTGCGCAGGTGCGCAGGTGTGCAGGTGTGCAGGTGTGCAGGTGTGCAGGTGTGCAGGTGTGCAGGTGTGCAGGTGTGCAGGTGTGCAGGTGTGCAGGTGTGCAGGTGTGCAGGTGTGCAGGTGTACAGGTGTACAGGTGTGCAGGTGTGCAGGTGTGCAGGTGTGCAGGTGTGCAGGTGTGCAGGTGTGCAGGTGTGCAGGTGTGCAGGTGTGCAGGTGTGCAGGTGTGCAGGTGTGCAGGTGTGCAGGTGTGCAGGTGTGCAGGTGTACAGGTGTGCAGGTGTGCAGGTGTGCAGGTGTGCAGGTGTGCAGGTGTGCAGGTGTGCAGGTGTGCAGGTGTGCAGGTGTGCAGGTGTGCAGGTGTGCAGGTGTGCATGTGTGCAGGTATGCAGGTGTACAGGTGTGCAGGTGTGCAGGTGTGCAGGTGTGCAGGTGTGCAGGTGTGCAGGTGTGCAGGTGTGCATGTGTGCATGTGTGCATGTGTGCAGGTGTGCAGGTGTGCAGGTGTGCAGGTGTGCAGGTGTGCAGGTGTGCAGGTGTGCAGGTGTGCAGGTGTGCAGGTGTTCAGGTGTGCAGGTGTGCAGGTGTGCAGGTGTGCAGGTGTGCAGGTGTGCAGGTGTGCAGGTGTGCAGGTGTGCAGGTGTGCAGGTGTGCAGGTGTGCGGTTGTGCAGGTGTGCAGGTGTGCATGTGTGCATGTGTGCATGTGTGTATGTGTGTATGTGTGTATGTGTGTATGTGTGTATGTGTGTATGTGTGTATGTGTGTATGTGTGTATGTGTGTATGTGTGTATGTGTGTATGTGTGTATGTGTGTATGTGTGTATGTGTGTATGTGTGTATGTGTGTATGTGTGTATGTGTGTATGTGTGTATGTGTGTATGTGTGTATGTGTGTATGCGTGTATGTGGCTGTGGCTGTGGCTGTGGCTGTGGCTGTGGCTGTGGCTGTGGCTGTGGCTGTGGCTGTGGGGGTGGGGGTGGGGGTGGGGGTGGGGGTGGGGTGGGGGTGGGGGTGGGGGTGGGGGTGGGGGTGGGGGTGGGGGTGGGCCTGCCTGCCTGCCTGCCTGCGTGCGTGCGTGCGTGCGTGCGTGCGTGCGTGCGTGCGTGCGTGCGTGCGTGCGTGCGTGCGTGCGTGCGTGCGTGCGTGCGTGCGTGCGTGCGTGCGTGCGTGCGTGCGTGCGTGCGTGCGTGCGTGCGTGCGTGCGTGCGTGCGTGCGTGCGTGCGTGCGTGCGTGCGTGCGTGCGTGCGTGCGTGCGTGCGTGCGTGCGTGCGTGCGTGCGTGCGTGCGTGCGTGCGTGCGTGCGTGCGTGTGTGTGTGTGTGTGTGTGTGTGTGTGTGTGTGTGTGTGTGTGTGTGTGTGGTGTGTGTGTGTGTGTGTGTGTGTGTGTGTGTGTGTGTGTGTGTGTGTGTGTGTGTGTGTGTGTGTGTGTGTGTGTGTGTGTGTGTGTGTGTGTGTGTGTGTGTGTGTGTGTGTGTGTGTGTGTGTGTGTGTGTGTGTGTGTGTGTGTGTGTGTGTGTGTGTGTGTGTGTGTGTGTGTGTGTGTGTGTGTGTGTGTGTGTGTGTGTGTGTGTGTGTGTGTGTGTGTGTGTGTGTGTGTGTGTGTGTGTGTGTGTGTGTGTGTGTGTGTGTGTGTGTGTGTGTGTGTGTGTGTGTGTGTGTGTGTGTGTGTGTGTGTGTGTGTGTGTGTGTGTGTGTGTGTGTGTGTGTGTGTGTGTGTGTGTGTGTGTGTGTGTGTGTGTGTGTGTGTGTGTGTGTGTGTGTGTGTGTGTGTGTGTGTGTATGGCATTTTCTTTAAAATGTCAATCCTGGATTTTCAAAACTTTGGATTTTTGACCCCTAAAATAAAATAAAACTAATTTGTTTGGAAAAATCCCCACAAAATCAAAATTTCAAATATGTTAAAAGAAAACGGAATATTTGCGAGAGAACTGAGTATGGACAATACCCATTCCAAATTTAAAAGCAATATCTTTATTTTTGTCTGAGTGACCTAAGTGTAAGAAACTGATGACGTCATTTACAAACATGACTTTTTGATTTTTTTTTACAAGATACGAACAAATAATTACCTTTTCTCTATTTCTGAGCCAACACTGGTCTAGGAACATGCCTTTTTATTTACATCTATCAATTTCTAATTTTGAGGTTTCTGAAGAGCAAAATCGCTGTTCTGGACGTGGTAAATCCGAGGTCATTCACGTGACCTGGAAGGTCACCCGTTGACCTTAAACCTAAAAATCGTATACTGTTGCATTCCTCTCATGACAGGCAACATGCTGGTCCTTACAGCATTGCTCTAAGTTGCTTGGTTTGGAAGTTAACAGGGGGCCTGTTAGGCCCCCCTGTAGAGGTAGGGCGAAGGTGAAAAAGCTCCCGTAGGGCGAGGGTTAAGAAACAACAATAAATGCATTTAAACTGCATTACTAAGAGCTTCAAAATGATATGTTGATGCAATGGCTCATCCTATTGGCTGATTTTAAGCAAAAATACATTTTTAGCTCTTTGTGGAGGAAAATAGAGTTTTGCTTAAAATCAGCCAATAGATAAGAACAGGGATTGAGCCAATGCATCAATATGTCATTTTGAAGCTCTCAGTAATGTGGTTTGAATGCATTATTGTTGTTTCTTAATTCGCAGTCAAACGTACGCTATAGGAGAAGATAAGCCGGACCATAGTGTGCACCATATCAACTCAACTGCAGGTCCCTGTACCTACTAAGACTGCTATTATCTTTCTTTGAAAGTACATTTACATGAAACAGGAGCACCTGGCAAGTACAGCCAAGATGCTGGAAAATGTCACAAAAGGGCAGCAATTAATTACAATTTACATAAATTGCACAGCCACAGATACCTCCTGGTAGTGCGGTGGTATTCTTGTCACCCAGCAGGCACGTAGCCAAGGGGAGGGCGGCGGGGGCGGCCGCCCCCCCCCCCCCCCCCCCCCCGAGGCCAGGAGGGCCCTTTTCGGTTCGCGCAGCGCGCCGAAAATGGCCGACGAGACCGCGCGAAGCGCGGTATCATAGGCTCTTTACTACACGAAGCGTGGTCTTTAGAAAGTTTAGAGGACTTCAGAGGCCACCAGGGCCCTCTCTGAAAAACCAGAGGGACCCTTGGACGTTCAAAAGAGCCCTGTGCATGTCAGAGGGGCCCCTGGCCAGACCGAAAGGGCCCCTGAGCGGATCAGAGGGCCCCCTGAGCACGTCAAATGGGCCCCCTGAACACGTCGAATGGGCCCCTAGCCAGCACAGAGGGGCCCTGGGGCAGGTTGAGAGGCCCCTGAGCATGTCGACAGGGTGACAAAGCGGCCAGAGCAGTCCTTTGCCAGGTCATAAGGGCCCCTGAGCAGGTTGGAGGGCTCCTGGACAGACCATAGGGCCCCTGGGAAGTTAAGAGGGCCCCTGTGCAGGTCAGAGGGGCCCTGACCAGACAGAAAGGGCCCCTAGGTGGGTCAGAAGGGCCCCTGAACATGCCGAATGAGCCCCTAGCCAGCACGGAGGGGCCCCAGGGCAGGTCGGAGGGCCCTCGGAACATGTCGCAAGGCGACAAAGCAGCCAGCGCAGTCCCTTGCTAGGTCGGAAGGGCCCCTTAGAAGGTTAAATGGCCCCTGTAGAGACCAGAGGGCCCCTGGAAAGTTAAAAGGGCCCCTGCGCAGATCGGAGGGGCCCCTGACCAGACAGAAAGGACCCCTGGGCGGGTAAGAAGGGCCCCTGAACATGCCGAATTGGCCCCTGGCCAGCACAGAGGGGCTCCAGGGCAGGTCGGAGGGCCCCTTGAGCATGACGGCAGGGCGACAAAGCATCCAGCGCAGGCCGACCAGAAGAGTCGCTGGGCCGATCGGAGGGGCTCCTGGGCAAGTCAGAGGGGCCCCTGGCTAGACCGAAAGGGTTCCTGGGCCGGTCGGAAGGCCCCTTGCACATGCCGGATGAGTTTCTAGCCAGACTGGAGGGGCCTTTGGGCAGGTCGGAGGGGCCCCTGAGCAGGGGCAGCGGATTGCGGTGGCAGGGTACCCAAAATTCCCCCCAGTCGAAAATCCTGGGGGGCAAAGGGTAGTTCCCCCATATTTTAGCCTGCTCATTCTGGGAGCAACATGACCCTTCCCCTCCCCAGGATTTTCATTTGAGGGGGGGTGATTTTGGGTACCCTGCGCCCCGCAATCCGCCGCCCCTGCCCCTGAGCATGTCGGCAGGGCGACAAAGCAGCCGCCAGTGCAGTCCCTGACCAGGTCGGAAGGACCTCTGAACAGGCCGAATGGGCCCCTTGACACACAAAGGGGGCTTCTTGGAAGGTGAGAGGAGTCCCTGGTCAGACCAGAAGGGTCAAAAGCACGTAAAGATCGCAGATGAAGATTAAATACAAAGAGGACTTCCTCCACGATAAAAATATTAAAAGCGGAGCGTTCGGGTATATTGTAACACCCTTCGTCAGGGGTGTTACAATATACCCGAAAGCTCCGATTTGTCCCTGTAGAGTAAGCCCTCTTTGTATTTTATATATATATCACCCACTCAACATCATGTCTTTTCGCTTCGCAGATCCCAGATGAGTCCCTGAACAGGTGGGAAGCAGGGGCGCAGCCAGGGGGCACAAGGGCACGTGCCCCCCCCCCCCCCCCCCCATTGGGAGGAGGGGCCGGCCCCTTAGCCCATATGGAAGCAACGGAGCGGCCGAGGGGCCCAAAACGGCCCGGCTTACCAGGCTTAAGAGAGCTTGCCAGGCTGTTCGAATTTAGGGGCCCTCAGTCGGCCAGAGGGAGCTCTCGGTCGGCCTGGGGGTGCCCTCGGTCGGCCTAAGGGGGCCATTGTTAGGCTTAAGAGGGCCCCAGTCGTCCTGAGGGACCCTGTCTGCCTAAGGGGGGGGGGACTCTCAGCCGGTCCAAGAGGGTTCCCAGTCTACCTGAGGGCCCTTGGTCGTCTTGAGGGGGGCCTAGGTTGGTTGGCCTGTGGGGCCCGGTTGGCCTAAGGGGTCCCGGTCGGCCTAAGGCTCTTGCTTAGCCTGAGGATCCCTCAGTCGGCCTGAAGGAGCCCTTGCTAGGCTTAAGAGGGTCCAGGTCGGCCTTTGGGGCCCAGTCGTTCTAAAGGGCCCACGGCCGGCCTAAGAGGGCCCTAGGTAGTCCTGAGGAGGCCTAGGTTGGTCGGGCTGAGGGGCGCTCAGTCGGCCTGTAGGGGCCTGGTCGGCCTAAGGGGAGGGGCCCTCGGTCGGCTTTTTTTAAGAGGGGCTTTTTACTTTTAAACGCACAATATAGCAATTTTAGAGGTCCGCACCATACGCAATGCGACGCATTGATGAGAAAGCAACCCAGGGCATAATACTCAAAATTTTCGCGCCGCTCCGCGCCGCAATTTGTTTAAAGGGATTATACGGGTTTTTCCCAGAATAATTGAGTTACATAGTACAACGTACTTATAAAGGTGGTAGAAGTCCCACGGTAGCCACATTTTTCTGGAAATGACCTCTTCTGCACGTAAGGACATTCCAAAGTGCGTGGTGATGCACCGCGTATTTTCTGCAGGACCGGCTGAGGCAGACAGAGCCAGTCATCTCTTTTATACTAATACAAACACCTTACGTATGGCATATTTCCCGTAAAATAAGCAATATTTGAAATAAATTAAACTTGTTTTGTTCCAACGACAGCAGCAGTTACCTAGTTTTCCCATACAATTCTATATTTTTCATGAATTTTCATGCCAAAAAATTAATACGCCACCACCAAATTCTCAACGCTAAAGGCCAGAGAAAAGAAAACCACAAAAACACAAAACCTCAAGGAACAGTGTGTAGTAATACAAAGTCCCGTCAGTTTTGAATTGCATAATACTTTTGTGATCCAGTGTAGGACTTACAGATAATTCAAAACTCTAAAATAGATCTTAAGATAAAAGTGGTGGACAGTAGTGCCGATCAAGTACTCGTTATCTGATACTTGTCTCGAAAAACGCCCAAGTTTTAACGCTGATAATTTCTGAAATAATGGACTAAATGATCATTGAGGTCCCTGTTATGTCTTAAACGTGTTTAAAGCTCATATAACTGCAAAAGAGTGCATTTACTTTCAGGACGGAAACCCGTATAATCCCTTTAAAGGAAATAGTTCACCTTCGGAACATTTTTCAGAACACGATTTTATTATATTTTGTAATACAGTTTCTTTTTTTTCTTTTCAAAAATGGTCCTACATCGCGCCAATTCAGGACAGAAGGTACTTCTCATCTCTTTTATATGTCTTGCATTTTTTTACCAACACGATTTTATTATATTTTTTTATATAATGTATTTTTATATTGTCAAAAATGGCCTTATATCGCGCCGATTCAGGACAGAGGCCGTAAATTTGTATTGTTTATCAAAACTATATGCATACTCTCTGAGTCAGAGTCCTGACGCCACGCGAATGTAAACAATGGTTCAGCCAATCAGATTCGAAAGTAGTCGCGTAAGATAGACTCGCATTGGAGATGTGCCAACCAGCGGCCCGGCGATCGCTTGCTGGCACCAGCTGCAAGCTGATTGGCTGATGGTATAGCCTCTGCCCGGTCTAGAACTAGTACAACATTCTTTCGCCAGCACCGCATTCCTTCGCCAAAAACTCAAATATATTCGGCTGGAGAGTCTTTTCAGTCAAGAAAACTTGCAGATAGGGGTTTCCCAACACGGGCTACAAAACTGCTATATCAGTTTAAAACTAATGTTGAAGGTGAACTATTTCCTTTAAGGGTGATCAAACCATTTAAAGGAGTTTGTGAACTCCTTATGACTCTTTAAAGGGTGTAACTCACCGCATCTTTGCAATCGAGGGAGTCATCTAGGCAGACTTGTCAATGATTCAATGTGAATCGACTACTTTTGATTGAATCATTCTTATTTCAAATGAATGACTCATGAATCGATTCACCTCATGCGCAACCCTGTTGTGAGTCACTGATTGAATCATTCATACAGAGAAAATAGGCTGATTGAATCATTCATTGCTCAAAGAATCATTATTTTTTGGTCGAACAGCATAAACTGTCCACAAAATATGCCAGCGGCCCAGCATTCATCTGTGCCCTGTGGACAAACCAGGCACTTAATGGCCAATTATATGAGCTCTGTGTCCTTAGCTGTAGCCTGTAATTCATATATGCGTAAAGAAAGGGAGGCTTTGTGTCCAACTCCAGTGGGCACAAAGCCACTGTTCAATCAGCCCTAACTAGGTGAATACCTTGGAACTGGTAGGGTTAGGTAGGTACCTAAATACTTAGAAAAGGTAACTAACTCATACTTTGGTTCATAAACCACACAGTACACGCACACCTTTTTCACACGAAAAATTATCAAAAGGTACCCACCTTTTCCTAATTTCTAGGCTATACCATATCAAAAATTAAATAATAAACAAACATTTGCATGACCTCCGCATGTTCCAAATATCACTGTCGCATCGGCGCCGCTTTATTCCACATCATGCTTTATAAATAAAAAAAATACCTAATGCAAAATAAAAATAAATGTTCTATTCGCTTAAAAAAGTGAAACGTAAAGTCATTAATGCTTTTGGAACTTGGAATTTGCAATTATAATAAATATTATAAATATCATTTTATAATCAAAATAAACAACACTCATGTCCAATTGGCTCACATTCACATTCACATTCGGAAATACATTCGCGGACTATTTGGATTGGCTTCAAAATTGGTACACAGTCATCATTCACAACACAACCTAGTCATCATTCTGGTAAAATCTTAGAGTCGCACATTCAAAATCAAAGGAGTTAGAGCAGGTCAGATAGGTTTAAGGTCAAACAGCAGACTATTTCGATTTGCATGAAAATTAGCACACTGGTAGAACATAACCTCCCTATCACGCTCATGACATCTTAGAGTCGCACATTCAAAATCAAAGGATTTAGAGCAGGTCATATGTTTAAGGTCAAACAGCAGACTATTCTAATGTGCATGGAAATTGGCACACAGGTAGAGCATGACCTCCCTATCACGCTCATAAAATATTGGAGTAGCACATTCAAAATCAAAGGAGTTAGACAAAGGAGTCGACACTTCCCTTTAATGTTGAGTGATTGAATCAAGATTGAATCATTCATTATGATAATGTTGAGTGATTGAATCATGATTGAATCATTCATTATGGTAATGTTGAGTGATTGAATCATGATTGAATCATTCATTATGGTCCGTGAATCACTGTGAATCGACTCATGACAAATATGAATCATTGACAAGTCTGCATCTAGGGTGTCATAAGATATATACCGAAAAGGGAGTGATTTTGCAAAGTGTCAACACCCTGTAAAATTCCTTTTTGAAGAGTCACTTCACCCTCGCATAATTACTGAAAAAAATAAAGGTTTTGTGGAGTATCAACACTCTTTAAAACACTCTTCATAGAGTTAACTAAGTGCGATAAGGGGAGAGTGTGGAAAACGTCATTTGGCCACCTTAATTTGTTTTTAATTGCCTTATGATTCTTGTCTTTTTCTTCATAATCCTCAGGCTCATCAAATACTGATTTAAAAAAGGTATGCCTAAATTATTGTTGACAAAAACAAATCTTAAATTTTTCTTCAACATTTTCCAAGTTTGTTTTATTTGTTTACATTTGCGTTGAATAGAAGAGGCCGAGGTGATTCTAGAGATACGTTTTGTTATGTATTGTTAATGTGTTTGGTGCAAAATGACAAAATTGCCCAAATATATTCTTTGGATTTTTATTTATTTTATATTTCAAGTATTTTTGTTTATAATTTATGAAAGGGGTATTGCCACCTCCGTAGGATTTCTAAAAAGCAACTGAAATGAATAGTGGGATCAACAATCGTGTATGCTCAAGCTCAAACTTGCTCCTGCAGCACCTAAAGCAGGGTATCGGTTATTTACTTTGCATTTATTTCTGACTCCAAAACGTTGGTCCCAGCTGTGCTCAGTACTAGATTCATGATGGCCGCTCTCATCCAGTTTTGCTGTGAAATTGGCGCCCGCCCAAAGCCGAAGCGTCCGAATTCGCCGAGACTTGACCTATAAATGTCTTTCTGTGTTATCAGATATTGGTCATAAATCTCCTACGGCCCCAAAGTCGAGCCATGGTCATTCTTGCTGTTTTATTCATGTTTTATTATGAAAGAGGCTATGGTTGTTGAAAATATAATTAACTATATACGCATTTTAAATGTAAAGTGCACTGACGGAATGGTGATGTTGAATTTGCAATAATAAAAAGAAAATCATAGTCCACAAAGAAGTGATTCTAAATAGTGATGAGGCAACTCCAATTTTACAAATGTGTGCCAATCATGAGTGGTGCAAATGCATTTTTGATCTAATGTGGGAGTTTCGGTAACCAAATTTTGCAAGTGAAATCGGACACGCTTAATCTACCGATACCCACAAAAAAAATCCACATTGGCCCGCGAGGTGGCAATATCACTTTAAAGTTGGTGCTGCCGCCTAAAGGCAAAAATCTGATAAAAACATTTTTCTTCCTTATTACTTTGTTATATATTCCAAGAACTCGCAGTAATGATTTTTTTTTGCAAAAATGAAACAAAAATATCTAACAGATTGTCTCTCCATGTGCTACACGATGGACACACTTTTTTAATATATAAAAAAAATATTTCCCCCCAACAAAAAAATAAATATTGTATTGGTTGAATTGGCGTCTGGGCGAAAATGGTACGAAATACTAATTGATAGATAATTTGATTTGCTACAAAACCCTTTTTTCAGATTTTGAAAATATTCATTTTTAACCAAAGAAATAGGTGATTACTTCATCAAGTACATTTCAGGCTGTTGTTGTTTGTGACGTTCCACAACAGATGTCACTGTCACAGCAGGTGTTGGAAATTGTGCAATATATCAACATTGTTGAAATGCATGATACTTGTGGATTGTTTTTTTGCTGTTTTCAGTCGTCCCGAGCAGCGAATGGATCCTTTCCTGAATGAATTTGTGTAATGGTGTAACTGTGTAACTGTGTTTAGTGCCCAAATGCGCTAAACGGAGCAGCGTACTTTATAGGGTACAATTCTTCTGAGCCGAGTTATCTGGTTCCAAATGATCTATTGGATTCTCTCCCGTTATCTTGGGGATGTGGCCATGTTCGCGGCCTTTAATGTGGATCAAGCTGGAACTCGCATACCGCAAACCATCCCGGTTGGTTTACGGGGAATGTTTTTGCAGACTCATGAAAGAGTATCACAAAGAGTGTTAATATAACACTCTTTATGACACTCTTACAGGAGTCTGCAAAAAATACTCCCCTCAAAAACACCCCTACGGTGGTTTTGTGGAACCGTAATTTTGACTCCTTTAAAAGCGTTTGGAAAGGTGTTGGGGTTTTCAGGGATATTTTTTTCCGTTCAATTTACTCTGTTTTAAGTGTCAGTTTGACTCCTGTTGGAGTGTTCACTTACCGTTCTTCAGTGGGTTATTTTGACACTCAAAAACACTCCGAGGGTATTTTTTCGACACTCACAAAAACACCCCAATGTTTTTTTTAGGGGAGTGGGTTTATGCCGACTCCTGAAAGGGCGTCGAAGGGTTGTCATTTTTCTCTCAGTGTGATAGATATCAAAGTGAAACTTCCAGTACCTTATGCTGCATCCATTCTACGTCTTCTAACCAAATTCCAATGCAATTGATGTAGTATTTTGGGAGATAATGACATTTAAAATGTCATGACACTTTTGGTGGAAAAACAACAAAGGTTTCACAAATCGTAGACAATAGAGTTTTACAACAAATTGCAAATAAAAACGTAGAAATAAATAAAATGACATTCTTTTGAAAATAGTTATCTCGGATACTCGAAACTTTGGGTTTTTGCCCCCCCCCCCCAAAAAAAAAAATGGGGGAAAATCCACTTAATCAGTTTTTGTGAATTTAATAAGTGAATTTCATAATCTCGAATACAAAAATGAAGTGACCGACCCAAATCGGCGGCGAATTAATGGTGGTACTTTTTGGCCACAAAAAGATCCCCCACCATAGGGTGTTTAGGTCTGTTACTCTTCTGAGCCGAGTGAGCTGAGAGCTGTTACTCTTCTGACCGGGATGGTGTTTGGGTCTACACAGGGGGTGTTTGGGTCTACACACCAACTTTGAAAACGTTTCTCCACCCAAAATCATCGGCACATGTTACGTTACGTAACATGTGCCAAATAGCGAAGCATTTTATTTCATCAGTGAAGTTGGGCGTTACAATATTATTTGGTTACGCCTATAGATGTTTGAGATGCTTATGCGCAAATTGTAATGTAGATATAAACCACGTTTATACGGCACTTTATATTCTCTAGGCATGAATAAATGATAAATGAAATTCAGGAAATTTTAGACATTGGACCAAATTATGGCGCTGTTTTCCTTTCTAACCTCCCAGATTCCTGTCCTCTACAGGTTTACAAAATACCAGTGTTTGGACGTCAAAGTCCAGTATAAACTATGTTGTGTGTGTCTGTGTCTGTGTCTGTGTCTGTGTCTGTGCGTGTGTGCGTGTGTGCGTGTGTGCGTGTGTGCGCAAGGGCGGATCCAGCCGGCCGTTTGGGGGGGGGGGGGGCAAACCGTTTTTTTAGCGGACCTTACCTACCCCCAATTTCGAATTTCTTCCCGGATTTGGGCCACTTTATTTTGCAACCACACGATTTCGATTTTTCCCCCCATTTTTTTTAAGGTTTTCGACCTTTTGGGATATCGAAAAAGGAAAGATGTCAGCTTGTAGTTTGTATTGTTCCGACATTGCCTTACACTGATAAAAACTATGTCAATTGTCAGCTGTACCCAGGGGCGTCGCCGATAATTTTTGAGTGGGGGGGTCGGCTGAAATGACGAAAAAAAATGTACCCCAATTTGTTATGCGTGTATTTAAACCTTTGCAACATTTCTAATGTGGATTTGCATGTTATAGTAGGTACTTGTTATTTAGCGCCGCGAAGCGGCGCGATTTTTTTTTTGCTCGGGTTTGCCTGATAAAACCCAGAAACATAGGCATTTTTAGCTTCTTAGCCTTGTAGAGGATAACAAGCTAAAAATGTTATTCATTCAATTCAGCGTTACGACGAAACGAAGACGATGACGATGGCTTCGTTATGACGATGGCCACTGATGTGACGCCGCGAAGCGGCGTGAACATTTTAATTTTAGGTCGTGGAAAACGCATTTTTAATATTGGAACCAGACCGTGAGTGGAGCCAAGCCTCAGGTAACCCCTTTTCCTGGTTGCACATCTCGGTATGATGCAAAATGTTGAAATGAAGGTAGTTTTTCATATACATTAGCCTCGGATAGTAAATCACGATGGCCGGTGGCAGTCTGCGCTCAATAGTACATATGATAATAATAACTGTAGTCTGTATACATACCTATGTACCGAACTGTAACAAACAACTGGTAACGGTGCAAATGGTTTCAAAGTAGCAAGAGGCAGACCGACATTTCCGCGCATAAATGGTCCCTGTGGATCTGGAGGAGCCTGGGGGAGATGGCTTGGGGAGATAGTCCTGGCCTGGTCCCCACTATTAGCTCTTCGGGCCAACAAGTTGGGCACCGCTGGAACAGCTTCCGGTTGCCGAAGTCCGCGTCTTTGCGTTCGCGTCGCCTTTTTCGGAACTCGGCAGACAAGCTAAACATGTAGCCCGCTTTAAAGATAATATTTTATGAAGAGAGTTGGCCCTGGGGCCAGCAATTACCGCCAAGGAGAGCCTCTGCAAGACACTTAATGGAATAAATTTTCCAAATTTGTATATGCAATTGCGAAACTTGTGTCATGCCGCGAAGCGGCGCGAAATTTTTCAGTTTTTGACTGAAGCTAGATTGATTTTGACTGCTGCAATTTTGGGATGCCCAGTACTGTTCTAAAAACGCAAATATAGCATGCATTAAATTTCACGTCTTGGGGGGGGGGGCAAAACATAGTTTGCCCCCCCCCCTTAAACAGGCTTGGGGGGCCATGGCACCGTTCGCCCCCCCTGGATCCGCCCTTGGTCGTGGGTCTAGTTATTCCTTCGTCGACGACGAAATTATTATTTATGAACGTGTTCATTTTTTTCTTCTTAAAATTTCACAGAACACGGAATTTTATTGTTTTTTATATGCGTTGAGGCTCATATTACAGTTATTTATATATATTTATTTTGTTTTTTTGGGGGCCAAAAGACATGTTGGCCCCCCCTTCCAGGCTTTTGGGGGGGCCATGGCCGGATTGCCCCCCCCCCCCTGGATCCGCCAGTGTGTGTGCGTGTGTGCGCGCGTGCGCGCGTGCGCGCGTGTGCGCGTGTGCGCGTGTGCGCGTGTGCGCGTGTGCGCGTGTGCGCGTGCGTGCGTGCGTGCGTGCGTGCGTGCGTGCGTGCGTGCGTGCGTGCGTGCGTGCGTGCGTGCGTGCGTGCGTGCGTGCGTGCGTGCGTGCGTGCG
The DNA here is from genome assembly GCA_036785665.1 of Chirona hameri. Lineage (NCBI taxonomy): Eukaryota > Metazoa > Arthropoda > Thecostraca > Balanomorpha > Balanidae > Chirona > Chirona hameri. The sequence continues at coordinate 13,566 of JAXIVJ010005558.1, forward strand.
TGCGTGCGTGCGTGCGTGCGTGCGTGCGTGCGTGCGTGCGTGCGTGCGTGCGTGCGTGCGTGCGTGCGTGCGTGCGTGCGTGCGTGCGTGCGTGCGTGCGTGCGTGCGTGCGTGCGTGCGTGCGTGCGTGCGTGCGTGCGTGCGTGCGTGCGTGCGTGCGTGCGTGCGTGCGTGCGTGCGTGCGTGCGTGCGTGCGTGCGTGCGTGCGTGCGTGCGTGCGTGCGTGCGTGCGTGCGTGCGTGCGTGCGTGCGTGCGTGCGTGCGTGCGTGCGTGCGTGCGTGCGTGCGTGCGGGCGGGCGGGCGGGCGGGCGGGCGGGCGGGCGGGCGGGCGGGTGTGTGTGTGTGTGTGTGTGTGTGTGTGTGTGTGTGTGTGTGTGTGTGTGTGTGTGTGTGTGTGTGTGTGTGTGTGTGTGTGTGTGTGTGTGTGTGTGTGTGTGTGTGTGTGTGTGTGTGTGTGTGTGTGTGTGTGTGTGTGTGTGTGTGTGTGTGTGTGTGTGTGTGTGTGTGTGTGTGTGTGTGTGTGTGTGTGTGTGTGTGTGTGTGTGTGTGTGTGTGTGTGTGTGTGTGTGTGTGTGTGTGTGTGTGTGTGTGTGTGTGTGTGTGTGTGTGTGTGTGTGTGTGTGTGTGTGTGTGTGTGTGTGTGTGTGTGTGTGTGTGTGTGTGTGTGTGTGTGTGTGTGTGTGTGCGTGTCAGGTGAGTGCATTGACCTATATAAGTATATACGAACTACTCCAGCTGTTGCGCTGCCCACGGCAGCCGTTCCCGATTGAAGCGACACTAGCGCCGCAGCGGAGAGGGCATGAGTTAGAGCGGTAATGCTATGGGGAGAGGCGATATTTGACGATAATTACCGTGAACGTTCAGGCTGAATATTTGTATTCCATGTTATTCATTATGAATGTCTCTACGTCCTCAAACTTTTTCCAGTGCGCTACCTCACGCCAGGGGCGGTGGATTACGGGGGTCAGGGCACCCAAAATTCCCCCCAGTCGATAATCCTGGGGGGGGGGGCAAAAGGGCCGTTTTGCCCCCCAGAATTTAGCCTGGTCAATCAGGGGGGGGGGGAATTACAATTTTCCCCAGGATTTTCAACTGTGGGGCATTTTGGGTACCCTGCCCCCCCTCCCCCGCCCCCCGCAATCCGCCGCCCCTACCTCACGCGTTTTTTTAGTTAGTACTTACTTGCCTTTAGTAGTACTTGCCGACAAATATCACCCTTCCGCCATATAGCAGCAGCATTGACGCGCTAACTCATTCCCTTCTCCGCTGCGGCGCTAGTGTCGCCATGCGGGAACGGCTGCCGGGCGGAGTTGTTCGTCTATACCTATATATGTCAATGGGTGAGTGTAGGTCGGGCGTGAGTGGTCACTGCGCCCAATCAGTGCCGATTGCTGATTAGATAGGCCGCCGGCCGGCGTCCGGTCAAAGGTCAAAGGTAAGCAAGCGGCGGTGTGAGGCAGCTCGCGCGTTCCCGGCATCCGAGCAGCCGAGCAGCTGAGCAGCCGAGAGCCGAGACGAGACCAGCCGAGAGCCTAGAGCCCTTCCGTCTGCAGCCCGGCCATCTGCTCCGTGAAACGGTCCGCTCCCAGTGTCTGAGTGCTGCTGTCACGCTGTGACACGCTGTGACACGCTGTGACACGGGGCATCGGCGCTGGGAACATCGGCGCAGTCACCAACATCCTGTGCGTGACTGCGACAGCAAGCCAGCCCGGAGCGTGTGTGTGCGTGCGTGTGTGTGTGTGTGGGGCGGTTCTGAGTGGGCCCTCGGCTGCGCGCGATGGCATCGGAGGCGGTAAGTCGGCGCCGCAGGTCCCGGTCGCGGAGTCGGCCTCCGGCGCTGCCCGAGCCGGCCCCGCAGCCGCCAGTGAAGCCCACACGCCGCTGGCGTCGCAAGACGGTCAGCGAGCATGCCTCCAGCGGATCGGTGGCCAACGCCAGACACCGTGCCAGCGTAAGTGCACTGTGAAGCCACTGTCGAGCCGGGACGGGCAGCACCGCCCTACGCTCAATTCTACACATGTTGGCAAAGGGAGAAATAAGAGGTTATGATAGGTCAACCGGGAATGACGTCAGAGTGACGTCATGTTCTTCGGTTTTTGTTGCAAAATAATGTTTTGCGGAAAACATTGTAAAAGGTACGATGTTTGAGATAAACTAAATTGTCTTAAATAAAATTACTTACCGGGCTATCAAACTGAAATCTCGGATTGAGTTTTTTTAATTCAAAATTTTGAGAAATCCAAATACATTTTGTTTTTGTTTTTACAAAATGTAAAAAAAAATCAGCATTATACAAAAACAGATTATGTGTGACCGACACGTGTTCGGTGAACATTTGTACCAAATTTGAAGTCGATATCTTCAAAAATGACTGACTTATGACCTTTAACCCTATTTGTAACAGGGGGGGCGGATTCCGCCCCCACCCCCTCATGTTTTTCGCAGATATCTCCAGAACGGCTGGGAGCAGGCCCATGAAATTTTGAGGCTTTTCATAGAATTGAATACCGCATTTGGATCAAAAAAATTAGTTCTTAACCTGAACAGAGGCGGTTCCACGGCACAGTTTTGGGTGGGTTCGGAGGCGACATTTGGCGATAATACGGAAATGCGATCTTCACGGTTTTTTCCTAACTGCCTCAAGTATGAAGGAGTTACATCGGTTTACGGTGATTGCAACAAGTGCAAATTAGTTGATGTTAATGAAATATCATAAAAATTGCATGGCAGAGGCGGTTTCAGGGGCTTGAAAAGGGGGGGGGGCTTCCAGGAAGTATTCAATGCTATGCGGGAAGCCAATAGAGCGATGCCAATAGAGCGGGCATGTATAGCTATCATGATGTTAAAGATAGCTTCTGCTTCCATTATTTGCATAATTTATTACATATAGAGGTTCAAGGGCGTGTTCAGGCACATGAAAAGGGGGGTGACTGGCATGGTGATGACGATATGCCAGCGATAACGGCGCAATAAACGGTTAGCTTATAATGTATATATTATAATATAATGATATATGCACATATGAGGCCAGAAAAGGGAATACATTTTTTTTTGCAGAGGCGCGCTCAGGAATGGAAGAAAGCGAGTCATATTATTGCAAGGAAACTAAGAGGCATGGGCGTACAATGACATAACATACTGCTGGCAGAGGCGGTTGCAGGGGCTTGAAAAGAGGGGGGGGGCTTCCAGGAAGTATTCAATGCTTGGCGGGAAGCCAATAGAGCGAAGCCAATAGAGCGGGCATTTATAGCTATCAAGATGTAAAAGATAGCTTCTGCTTCCATTATTTGCATAATTTATTACATATAGAGTTTCAAGGGCGTGTTCAGGCACATGACAAGGGGGGTGACTGGCATGGTGATGACGATATGCCAGCGATAACGGCGCAATAGACGGTTAGCTTATAATGTATATATTATAATATGATATATGCACATATGAGGCCATAAAAGGGAATACAATATTTTTTTTGCAGAGGCGCGCTCAGGAATGGAAGAAAGGGGGTCATAGTATTGTAAGGAAACTAATAGGCATGGGCGTACAATGACATAACATACTGCTGTTTTCGGATGAAAAACGCACCACAGGGTACTCTACGAACGATTATAAGATAATAAGCGTGTCCAGGTAGGGTAAAAAGGGGGTAAGCAATGTTAATTGAAGTTGTAAGTGAAATAGTCACTGTTGACTAGTTACTATCATAATAGCGGATAATATATACTTGTCAAAAGGTCTTGCGCCACCCCAGTTTGGATACTGGATACGCCTATGATGCAGTACAACATGCAAAATGGAACTATCTACGATCAGTAACATATTTATAGCGCTGGGTAACAACTTGTCTGCGGTTAATATTTTTTTCCTATTTGACCTCCCTTTTTCACTAACCTGGTACCGCCTATGGAAGAAAATATGATTTATAACTGTTTTATCTAATGTCAAAATCACATACCATTTCATTTATCATAAAAACAACATCAAAAAATGATTTTATTACGCATTTACTTCACCCCCTTATTGAGTGACCTGCACACGTCTATGATTTTTGAATTTGCAAACGTCACCGTCATATATCAATTTGCAATTCAAACTCTATCGATTCCTGTTAGTTGTGTTAAAATCGGTTGATAAACATGACAGCTATGTTGGATCAAAAATATCACTAAAATTTGTAGTTTTTGCCTCCCTGTTGCCCCCCTATCAAAAATTTAGATTTGTTTATTATTTAGAAATGTAGATCGTGTTGAGGGGCATTTGTGAAAATCTGACGGGTAGATCTCGAGATCTCCGGGGGCGGAATCCGCCCCCCCCCCCCCTGTTACAAATATTTGTATTTGTATTTGTATTAAACAATTAAAACACTCTCCATTTTAAAATGGCTATTCAGAGTGTCGGGTCAGAGTTAAGAAGAGAGACATGTTAAAAGACACTCGGTATACAACACACAATAAGATCAGATGAATATAAAAGTGCACACGGGCTATACAAAATAAAACACACACGCACACACACACACGCAGTCACACACTCATTTTCCTCACTTCACACAACTAAAAGTTCGGACACTGCACGCTTAAAAGCCCCCAGGGATAAATCGCGAATCTCCAGCGGGAGGCGGTTATATACCTGCGCCGTACAAAAAAGAAGGCGCCGCCTGCCTGCTTCGGTTCTCACGCGCGGGAGAGCCAGATCTGCGTCCTGCCGGGTGGTTCGAGAGCGAAGAGCAGAGTTGACCTGAAGCTGAGAGGAAAGAGCCACTGGCTCCCCGGTGCAGCGAATTTTGTGCAGAAAATGTAATGAGTGAAGTTCGTACAATTGGCGGGCGGTAGGCCAGCCCAGTTCGTCTCGCACGTCCGATATGTGGTCGAATTTGCGTCGGCCAGAGACAACGCGCAGCGCAAAATTGAGGATCTTTTGGAGGCGCTGTATATTTTTCTCTGACCCGTTTCCAAAGACAGCAAGACAGTATCGGACGTGCGAGAGGACCAAGGCATTGACCAGGGTAGACAGAAGGTCGGGCGGGATCTGATGACGCACGTGGGACAGGCCGATGAGGATACCGTTGCATTTTTTTTGACGAGAGCAGACACGTGAGAGTCCCAGGTGAGGTGCTTGTCGAACACCACGCCAAGGTTCCTCACCGTAGGGCCCTCACGGATCGTATCCTCGCGAAATCGAATGGAGATCGGGACTAAGCCACGACAATTCTGACGGGAGCCAAATACGATAAGTTCAGTTTTGCCGGTGTTGACCTTCAAACCGTGGGAGTGGAACCAGGTATCCAAAGAGTTTAAAACCTGTTACATGGTAGCAATAAGCTGAGGGAGGGAGTCTTTTTTGCCAGAGAGTAGAATTTGGGTATCGTCAGCGTACTGCGCCACGTGCGCCTCAGGGGCAAAGAGGGGGAGGTCGTTGGCGAAAATCTGGAAAAGGAGCGGGCCAAGTGAGGAACCTTGGAAAACACCCATAGGATTGGGGAGAGGACTGGAAAGGAGTCGGTTTCCCCGCCCACCAGCTGTACAAACAGATTGAGTATGGCCACGGAGGTAAGAGGAAAACCAGGTCGGATCGATACAATAGGCTTGCAGTTTGGAAAGAAGCTTTGAGTGGTCGATGACGTCAAAGCATTTGGAAAGGTCGAGAAGACAGAGAAGCGTGAGTTCCTGGCGGTCGGTAGCAGAAAGGATGTGGTCGGATACGGTAACTAGCGCAGTATCTGTGGATAGGCTGGAGCGGAAACCGTGCTGGGAAGAGGAGAAAAGATGATTTTCAGACATATAGGAGTATAGCTGCTGCTGAGCAACTTTCTCCACAAGCTTGGGAAAGGCAGGGGCGATGGAGATGGGACGAAGTTGGATGCTTCGGAACAGGGTTGTGCTCGACTCAGATTTTTTAGACTGACTCGACTCTGACTCATTTACGCAGGGACTCTGACTCAACTCTGACTCAAGCGGGGAAATTATTTGTTTCGAGTCGACTCAGCTTTGACTCATTTGCTTTTACCCCTGACTCAACTCTGACGGTAATATAACTCATTAGAATATTATATCATATATGTAAACACATTTATTTTGATTTACTCTGGATCAAGGCACATGAATGAAAATTGCATTATCATAGATATCTACTGCATCCAGCTGCATTGTAAGCTATATTCAAATATATATGTTCCTAATAACAATAATAAGAATAATAAGAATAAGAATAAGAATAATTATTATTATTATTTCGCACCAGCACAGGTACGCATCTTTACTTTACCACTATTGTTAACTGCTATGGATTTTAATGGTCCTATATGATAGGATGCAAATATGAAATAAGTGAGGCTTATTTGAAGTTGGTTCTTGAGCTGGACTGCAAAGTAAAACAGGTGTTATTTAAAGGGAGTGTGCCTACTCACATCGCTTAGTTGGGGTTATTGGCACTGGTCTATAGAACACAATTTTCGGAATTGAACCATTACATCATTTCTCCAGATTCACCCTAGTTGCTGAGATATTCAAAGACTCCAGGAATTTGCTTGGGAGCAAAAAGTTATCGGGTAGACTCCAGAGGGCTTCCGCTACTAGAAGCACTGCAACTATCGATTAAACTGCTAGCATATTGTTAGCCCCGGCCAATAGCAATTCAACAAAACAGCTCGTGCACGCTGATAGCAGCAGCCGAACAGAAACTGGACGGCCATCATGTTTTTCGATGATGGCCGTTTCGATGATGGCCGACGGCCATTTTTTGAAGAAGATATCAATTTAAGCTACGAAACTTGCGCATAATAAAGTTCACAGTGGCAAGAACATGCTGTGTAAAACGTGTCTCTATCTTGCATGATGTGACCGTAATTGTATTGTCTTATGTGCGCCGTTTTACATAACATCACCATAGTGGCGATCGTTTTATAGATATCGAAACAAAAATAAACAAAAAACAATATAAGTGAAAATTCAACTAAAGGGGCTCCAGATGTGAATTTCATCATATACAACAATCAAACCGACAGCTACTTACCGTATGAAAAATATTTTTGACATTCCAAAACAGTAGGCACACTCCCTTTAAATTGAGTTGTCAAACCAATCAACAAGCTCAATAGTCAATACTGATAGCAGTCTAGCAGGTTGTAAAACACTAACCGGTGTGCTGTATTCATGAATACTGAATAGGTGCTTACGGTTACGAGTTAAAGTAATAATTCCTGGCCTTTTGTTACTTACACAATTTTGCTCAGTCAGATAGACACTAGACTGCAGACTGCAGAGTGCAGAGTGCAGTAAGAACACTGCATTTATAACACATCAGTCGATACACTATGATACGATATTGATATCTTTCGCATTAGTATAATTCAATTAAACCACACCATCCACCAGCGTTTCACAAGGGTGTGCCACACAGACATGTAACTCCCCCACTGCCAACCCCAACCACAAAATGTAATATTTTGTTATTTGTCGCGTTCAACTTCAATACAATTCAACACATATTCCAAACTGTTGTGACCAAGCAATGGAATGTTTGGCTGAAAGTCTGACAATGATAAACCATATGTTATAAAAAGGAAGGCATATAGGAGCTAGCGGTTCAGTCACTAGCAGTATTAAATGATGTTGAGCTAAACCTGGTTAATACATAACTATGAACTGGTTAAAAAAAAACGATGATTTTTTTTTCTTTTTTTAAATAATAAATTTAGTCCGCATGTTTTTGAATGGGTGGATTTCCGAGGTGAGGCCCCGCGCTAAGCATAGCTTGTTGCGCAGGCCCTGACCCCACCACCCGATCAAGCAATTCCTGGCGTCCGGCAGAATTTAGAAGCGAAAGTTTTACGTGCCCGACATACCTGGACACGGTCCGCCCCGCCCTCTGACGTCACTTGACCTTGAGTGCAACCGCTGCCACCGGCCACAGGCCATCCCGGTCAGGGGCAAATAGCGAGCGCCGAAGCGACTCGAACCCGGGCTGCCACTACCGGGTGCGGTCAGAAGCCCAGCGCTCTCCCAACTGAGCTACAGGGGCGGACAGTTAGTGGTTACATTGATATAAAATAAATGTAACCACTGGTTAGTGGTTACATTGATATAAAATAAGTTTGTAGGATCGCTAAGATGCAGCTCAATGAAGACACTGTGATGCAGCGTTGTCATGCCACATGTCCGATCAGGATAGGATTGATTGTAGCCAATGACGTCCAAATATGAAATTAATATGACTAGATCTAGACAAGCTGCGTTCACTTCAAAATCCTGACTGGCTGCACCATTTAAGACTGGGATGTTTGCAGCATCTGATTTCTGGTAAAGCACCACTAAATGTCAGAGGATTTCACTACTGATTGGCTAAGCCAAAAATATTAATCATCGCAATGCCGTTAGGGCATTCCTAACACTGAAATTATGAACGTCACCTCAGACCCCATTGTATTCAAAAATAATATTGATGAAGCTTGTTGTTGCCAAGCTCATCAGACTTACCACTATACTATGACTAAGTACTGGAAAGGTAATCGCTCAGAGGTCCAGACGTTTTACCCCTTAAATGCAGGGGCTCCGCCACGGGGAACGTCAACATTCTTGAGCCAGGGGGATTATCCCTAAAGTTTTCACTGACAAACAACTATAAATCAGTGTTCAGTTGTTCTAATTATTTGTTACCTCCACCCCGTGCAAGAGTTTTTGCTGACGCTTCACCCCCCTCCCCCCCCCCCTACATTTTGTTCTCAAATTTTGACAAACAATTCAATCGCTTCAGGATGTTGTGGCTTGTGATAACTCACAACAAAACGCTTCATAGTATCTTTCCTAAAAAATAAACTTCCACCACAGCTGTGCACAATGTTCTGCCATGCAATGTCAACATCATCTGAATGTTAACATCCTCCTTTATAATGTGACAAAGATAATTAACATTATTACTTTTTCAATTGGCACCGACCCTAGCCGCCACTTCAAAGTTAACACTTTGACATCACTCATGCATTTTGACTTACTTCAGAATGTTGTACTGTAACACTTGTTGGATTGTAACACTTTTTTGCGCCATTATGCTTAATGTCATTCGATAAGGAAAAATTGGTATTAGTTCAGTAATTCAACTCTCCAGTTTATACCCAGTTTATGTTGTTCTTGAGGTCCCTAATGGAAGAAAAGTAGTCAGCTGATAGTACAACAGACTGAAAAGTGGCTTGTCAGTCTACAGACTGACTATGCCATGCCAGCGATATGCTATGCCAGCGAAAATGCATTTTTTGCATGCATTTTTTGTCAAGCCGCCGGTCCCTGGCGGCTTGACAGTCAGTCTACAGTCTAATATGACGTCATTAATATTGTAGCACAACTCCTTGAATCTTGACACGTGTATATTAAAAATGGTTATAACTTATAATACCCTTTAAAACCGCCCTGAAACTCGCAAATAAAATTAATACAAAGTGCGGATAGAATTTTCAAGTTACTGGTCTAAACAGACACTCCCAGAGTAACTTGTGAGCTGCTAGTAGCTAGTGCTAGCATGTGGACCAGTATCCTTACCAATCACAGTCCTCACTCTATTCATCAACACATTTGAGGATCTATATATCAGCGCGGAAGGAAATCCGTATCATTGATACGGCCTGGATTGATATTTGTTGTCAAGTCGTTGTGTAGTGGGAGAAAGTATTCGCGCTCGAACCATTTAAAACTGAGTGAACTGACATGTGATAACTGTAGGATTTCAGAGATAACAATTATTTCGGCGTTAGAAAACAAAGTGAATTGTGATCTGTTGTTGAATTAACATTATTAAAGTACCTTAACCTCAATAAATTTGTGATGCAAACTTTTTTTATTTCAGACATAAATGGCGCGTATGGTACATGGTTCGTATACACATTCCAGAATGTTATGTTGATATGGTTATTATTAGGTTATATATACTGCAGTTATTATTTCTATGTACATATTTGATATTGTATTGTTTCACTTATGATAAGGAGCAGTCAGCAGAGTTTGTGATGAGTTAAGTGCTCTTTAAGTTATTTTTTCAGACAGAAAATTGATTTATGTGGGTTTGAAAAGCACTCTAGAACATTGTTTGGACCCCTTTATTATTTAGTTGCCCCCAATTTGTGTTTGTTATATCAGATGTGACTTTGACTTGTAAGAGGATGAGTCGACTCAGCTTTGACTCAAGCAGCATCCAGGTGACTCAGCTTTGACTCAAGCGACATCCATGCGACTTCGCTCTGACTCAGCTCAAACCCCTATTTTGATTAAGCGACTCGACTCTGACTCAAGTTGAGCCCTTATTTGTTTTAAGCGACTCAACTCTGACTCAAGGCGAGCCCCTATTTTTCTTAAGCGACTCGACTCTGACTCAAGTTGATTTGAGTCAGAGTTGAGTCAAATCTGACTCACCGACTCTGAGTCGAGCACAACCCTGCTTCGGAAAGGCTGCCGGATTTGTGGATAGGGTGAACGGTGGAGTGCTTCCAGGACGCGGGAAATTCACAGGTTGTGAGACAGGTGTTGACAAGATAGAGAAGGACGTGACCAATGGCATCAAAACACAGCCTAATAATCCCGATGCTAACACCGTCAGAGTCAGTGGCAGAAGAGTTTTTCATAGAAAAGAGAACAGACCGGAGAGACTGAAGTGAAATAGGTTTCAGTGAGAAGGCACAGGCACCCACCCTGGGTAGCCTGCAAGAAAGACGAAGGGGCTCCCCCTGACTCGGACCTCACCCGCGACTGGAGGACCTACCCCCCACAAAGTACTCGTTAAGCTCGTTGGGGGTGGCCTCAGGCGCAACTCGCTGAGTGAACCTTTTGCCCTCGATCGCCTGACGCACACTTCAAATAGGGGTAGCCAGGAGCCTGTTACAAATAGGGTTAACCCTATTCCCTGCGGGGGCAGATTCTGCCCCTCCCGGTGGTTTGCACTTGCCGCTTCTCAACCGTTAAGCCTAGCGTCCTGAAACTTTGTGACTTTTCCCAGAATTGAATGACGCGTGTTGTGTCAAAATGTTGAAAAAATCGCTCCAGCAGAGACGGTTCCAGGCTCCTGTTTGGGGGAGGGTGTCACGAATGCGGTTTTGCGGCGCATACTTCCTTCGTGGTTTGCAGTGCAATAAATGCGTCATAAACAATTTCAATGCAATATGCATCATAGATACTGGGATTATGCATGTTTTTGGGGCAGAAGCGCACTCAGGATAAAAAATGGAAGGGGATGCCCACCCTCAAATTAGGTCCAACTTTAAATTAGTAAGATTATAAAAGCGTAACGCGCATGGTGCCCCTCCCCCTCCATGTTTTTTCCTGGATCCGCATATGCGAAATATATCAAATTTAGCAAATTACATACAGCATATAATGCCCACATGTGACGTTCATATTTTCCCAAACAATAACGAACAGCAAAACAAATCTCAGAAATTCCCCCCCCCCCTACATTGCCTGAATACGCCTATGATTTTTTATTTTGTTTTATTGTCTTTTGATATATTAAATACCAGTACATTTGAAGCTCAAAAACGTTTGGGGAATGCAAATCAGTCGAGCCACATGGCCGCAATGACCTTAAAAAAAAACCAAAATTTTCGCCTTTTCTCCCCCTTGGAAAACAATTTGAAGACATTTTTTTTATTTTTGAACAAAACACAAATTTCGGGGTCCAAAAAGAGAGATCTTGTCATGACGAATCGAATGGCGTTTTTCCCATCGAAATTGACAGCGCGGTTCTCGAGATCTCTGGGGGGGGGGGGGGGCATAATCTGCCCCCGCAGGTTAACGTAATTCTGGCCGCCCGCAGGGAATAGGGTTAAATGACACAAATCGACCAACTCTCACAGCATTACTATGCATAAAAAATGCATTTCCGTGTTTGCTTTTTACTTCTATTGATATAGAACAAACAATGTTCTAAGGTCATTTTTCGCGTTTTAGACCAAAAACAAACCCATGAACATGTGTTACAACGCCTAATGACCGTAATCTGCAGTTTGACCTCGTGACCTCGGATGCCCTTGACCTGACCCAAGGTCATAAACAGCTTAGAAAGGTACTTAGAAGTGTCAGACACACGAATCATACCGATTTATCGACTGCTATGCGTTTAATATCGCAATTTTGCGCAACAATTCCATCCATGGAGACCTTTTGACACGGCCAAACATTTTGTACTTGACCTGACCTGTGACGTCATCGGGGACCCTGAGGTCAACAATATTATGTTTCTCCCGATAAATTTCCTAGGGCTATCGGATGCCGTTTGCATTTTTACAATCGGTCTATTAGTTCCGGAGATCCGAAGGGGGGGGGGGGCAAAATATAGCCCCCCCCCTAGTCATATCATATCATCATATCATATATTTCGCTTTAGGAATTTTTTCTTCTTCTTCGCTTTTCGAGAACAAAAAATTCGCCCAGCAAGTCGCTTTATGAATTATACCCCAGTAACTCGCGGGTTAACATTATATTTGAGTTGAGATAGCCATTTTGATGGCATGGCATTGGAATTGAGTATATAGCAGTTAAACAACCACAATGATCTAATCAAAAAGATATTCGAGTTTGATTTTGACATCTGTAAAAAATAAGGCCCATGTGAATAGGGCCTCTAAGCCGACCGCGTCGTCTCTATTTACCCAACTGGTAATGATAGTCGACTTGTTTTAAGGTCAGCCTTGGAATATGTTCGTATTTCATTTATCGATCCCTGGGTGGTTCGCAATCTAGAGGCTAGCACTATCAGCTGGAGTTGATGCAGCAGTTGGCCGCCAGGGACCGCTAGTGAGCGAGGGTGTTATGACGTCGCAAGCAAATGGTACCAGTTAAATATTTAACGCTAAATATTTCTTGTTTATAAATCAATCAAACAATCAATATGTAGTGGTACCATTTGCTTGCGACGTCATAACACCCTGGCTCACTAGCGGTCCCTGGCGGCCAACTGCTGCAAGAACTCCATCTGATAGTGCTAGCCAATCTAGACACAGGGTGGTTCGCTTTTTCTGCTCAATAGATGTCGACAAAAAAATGTGCCGTACATTTGGCAGCACAAAGGATTTCCCTGTTATGCAAAAAAAAATCATATGACGTCGCCAACCCAACTTTCCGCTTAAAACTCAAAGTTGAATATCTTCCAATATAACACATTTTTTCGGGAAAAAGTTCGCGAACATGTTCAGCTGACCTCGCTTGACATGTAGACATACAATTAACCTCGCCTTACGGGGGGGGCTGACAGGCCCCCCTGAGGTTTTTCTTGAATAACTTTTACACATGCTGAAATATTTGGTAGCTGAGTGTGCAAAAATTATACGTATGCTGTAAAAATTGAATTGGAATTGAATAAGTAGTTTGGGAGATAAACATATTTTGATGACGTCATGTTGGTAAAAAAACGAGAAATATTTGAAACATCGTAGAAAACCAAGTTTTAAAGCAAATTGTAAACACAATGCACCAAAGATACAAAATAGCATTCTCTTTAAAATGGCAATCTCGGATTTTTTTTGGGGGGGGGGGGGGGTTTGACCCCTAAAACAAATAAAAAAAACTTCTTTTTTTTTAAATCCCAGAAAATCAACATTTTCGAAGATGGTCGTGGTCAGGGCTATCTGCTGCCATGCCTTATTTGGCGTTGGAGTCCCGGGTTCGAATCCCACTGCCGGCATTTGATTTTGATTGGTGAACCCTTGCAAATTCCGGTTGCGTAGCCGTGCAAGCCAAACCACGAGAGGCAAAGCGACCAAACTCGGTGGGCGGGTAGTCCTCATGGGTGCGGGATGACCTTGGGGTGGTGACGGTGGCGCCCTCAAAGCACGTTCGGCTGGAACGTGCAACTTTTTCAGCGGGGTTTTCAATTCGGTCGGCCATAACTCGGGAGTTATGAGAGCTAGCCGTACCAAATTTAGTGTATTTGGGTAGGTGGTGGCCAAGGCTATCTGCTGCCATGCTGTATTTGTCGATGGAGTCCCGGGTTCGAATCCCATCGCCAGCATTTGCTTTTGCTATGTTTTGTTTTACCAATTATATTTGACAGCCGTTCCTCGTGAAATGTATGGCTACGGTTTTGCCCCGGACCCAAACCAGATCACAAAGATGGGTCTGCACTAGCCAAAACCGTAGGTTTTGACGAAGTCAAATACCGGATGTTTATACTGGGGCAGCCTATTCGTATAGTGACTTTATCTGTTTGTTTGATGGTTTGATTGTATGTTTGTTTGTTTGTTTGTTTGTCCAAGGACTTTTGGTCCCAGCGCATCGACGAAAAGGCGCAGCGCCACCCCGTCTGCACCGCCGGGAGCACCGAAGCGTCGGACAGAGGATGGTGCCAGTCGCTGGTCGATCGGTGCCACGTGGCACGTGCCACGTGCCGCCACGTGACCCAATTGCAAAAAAAAACAGCTCGCCAAGACGCTGGAGTGGCCATACCAGTGGACGCAGGGCGACCAAACTCAGTGGTCGGGTAGTCCACATGGGTGCGCAAAAACAATTTTGGCTGATTTCTTCGAGGCGGGCACGTTACCTCCCCTAGGGGGGGGGGGGGGGCGGGTGTAACCTGCTTTCGCGGGGTCCTCTGATTGCGGATTTTTTTTTCTCGCTAGCCGCACCAAATTTGGTACACCGATATAGAGTTTGGCGAGTGACAGATGATGGTGCCGGTCGCCCCTCGATCAGCGCTACGTGGCACGTGTCACGTGCCGCCACGTGGCCACTGCAAAATCTGCTTGCCCAGCCATGCCGCCCATACCAGTGGACGCAGTGCAACCCAACTAGGTGGGCGGGTAGTCCTCATGGGTGCGGGGTGACCCTGGGGGGGGGGGGGGAGGGGGCGACGGTGGCGCCCCCAAAGCACGTGCGGCAGGCACGTGCAACTTTTTTAGCGTAGTCATCTATTCGGTCGGCCATTACTCGTGAACTATGAGAGCTAGCGGCACCAAATTTGGTGTGTGTGTGTGTGTGTGTAAGTCGTGGTCAGGGCTATCTGCTGCCATGCTTTATTTGGCGCTGGAGTCCCGGGTTCGAATCCCACTGCCGGCATTTGATTTGTATCGGTGAACCCTTGCAAATTCCGGTTGCGTAGCCGTGTAGGCCAAACCACGGGACGCAAGGCGACCTATAATTACCTGTATCGTGTTAGCTGGAATCACAATCCTTTACTTAATAATTTCAAGAATAATCGACATGACAGTGGGGTTAAACTTGTATTTTAACTACTCAACAAAGTTAACATAGCGTGATTCAAAGTCCAATAAATCGTTTAACTCTGATGCATCTTATTAAATTGGCAGACGCGGAACTCATCTAGTTTTGACACCGATTTCATACCAAATCGTCGCGAACGAAATGTGAGCTAATTAATTTTAACATTTCTGGCTATATATGCTAATTTATCGACAATTATACTGCCATTACTTTATACCGTCCTTCCTTTAACAGACAACTCAGCTCCATCACACTTTCTTCCCAATAACAACCCTGCTAAAAGCACAATGTGTATTATAAACTAAGCAAACGACAGCAGAAACAAATAAGAAACAAATTTTACGACTTGGCATTGAGTCATCAGTTTTACGGATTTACACAATAAGTTTTTCAGAATTACCGAAGAAGTACAAAACCGGAAACTGTTTTACTCAATGCCTAAACACAAATTCTAGCTAAAACCGATCGTAATTACAAGTCGTCAATAGTCAACGAAACAATCTTACGTCATTTTAAACACAACAAATTTAAGTCATTCTAAACAATCAAACACTTAAAAGCTCAATTTCTAAACAAAATTTCCATCTAAAAATTAACACAGTTACAAGGCGTCAATAGTCATTGAAGCAAATTTTACGTCATAATTTCAAGTAGAAAATATACACCGCGATAGCCTAATTTCACCCATTTTCTAATGTCTGGACTACATGAAGCACATAGGCGTACACAAGAGGGGGAAACGGGGAAACTGCCCCCCCTTAAGGTCTGTACGTGCCCCCTTTTATCGAAAATAAATGTTTTTTTATATTTTTTAAAGAAGAAAAATGTGAAAATATGCTCTTTAAAAATATAGTGGGCCAAATCCGGTGAGTTTTTTTGGTGGGGGTACTTTATGCCTCCTGAGCAAAAATTGCCCCCTCCTGGAGTAAATCCTGGGTACGCCACTGATGTAGCTTAGGTTAAATGATATCGTGCATGATATCATTTAACCCTATTTGTAACTGGCTCCTCGCTACCCGTATTTGTAACAGGGTGGACGGATTCAGCCCCCCCCCCCCCCCCCCCCACCTGGAGATCTCGAGATCTACCCGTCCGATTTGCATAAATCAAACGGCGTTTGATTCCCCTCAACACGATCTACAATCTAAAAGATAAAAAAATACAATATTTTTGATAAGGGGGCAACAACAACAACAACAACAGGGGGGGGGGGGAACACAAAATTTTAGAGGTATTTGTGATACAACACAACTGTCATGTTTATCAACCGATTTTAAAGAAACTAAAAGGGATCGATAGATATTTAATTGAAGATTGATATATGGTGGTGGCTTTTGAAAATTAAAAAATCATAGGCGTGTGCAGGTCACTCAATATGGGGGTGAAGTAAATGCGTCATAAAACCATTTGTTGATGTTTTTTGATGAATGAAAGGTTGTGTTATTGTGATATTAGACAAAGAAGTTATAAAACATATTTTGTTTTGCTATAGGCGGTACCAGGCTAGTGAAAAAGGGAGGTAAAATAGGAAAAAAATATTAACCGCAGGCAATTTGCTACCCAGCACTATAAATACGTTAGTGATCGTAGATAGTTCCTTTTTGCATGTTGTACTTCATCATAGACATATCCAGAATCCAAAATGGGGAGGCGCAAGACCTTTTGATAGGTATATTATCCGCTATTATGATGCTAACTAGTCAACAGTGACTATTTCAATTACAAGTTCAATTCACATTGCTTACCCCCTTTTTACCCTTCCTGGACTCGCCTATTATCTTATAATTGTTCGTAGAGTACCCTGTGGTGCATGTTTCATCCGAAAACTGCAGTATGTTATGTCATTGTACGCCCATGCCTCTTAGTTTCCTTGCAATAATATGACCCCCTTTCTTCAATTCCTGAGCGCGCCTCTGCAAAAAATGACGTCTTTCCCTCTCCTGTCTTCATATGTGCATATATAATTATAAAATAACCGTCTATTGCGCCGTAATCGCTGGAATATCGTCCTCACCATGCCAGTCACCCCTTTTCCATGTGCCTGAACACGCCCATGCAACTCTATATGTAATAAATTATGCAAAAAATGGAAGGAGAATCTATATTTTACATCTCGATAGCTATAAATTCCCCTTACATCGCTCTATTGACTTCCCCCCAAGCATTGAATACTTCCTAGAAACCTCTCCTTTTCAAGCCCCTGAAACCGCTTCTGCCATGAAATTTGCGTATGATATTTCATTAACATCAACTAATTTGCACTTGTTTCTATCACCGTAAACCGATGTACCTCCTTAATACTTCAGACAGTTAGGAAGAAACTGTGAAGATCGCATTTCCATATTATCGCCAAATGTCGCCGCAGGACCCTACCAAAAACGTGCCCTGGAACCGCCTCTGTTTAAGTTAAGAACTCAAAATTTTGACTCCATATGTGAAAATTGATTTTGGAAAAAGACCCAAAATTGCATGGACCTGCTCTAAGCCGTTCTGAAGATATCTGAGAAAAACATTAGTGGGAGGAATCAGCCCCCACCACTGTTACAAATAGGGTTAACCTAAGCTAATTGAAAGAAGCCAGTTTGGACAGACGTGTAAATTTACAACTCATTAGCCTTAGTTTTCATGTTTACAATGCAACATTTTGTTGGCCGACAAAAGACCACCGGGTCTGGCAAAATTAGGACAGGAGGGGCCAGAATTGGCAGTGCCGCAACTTACGTCATTAGAGACTAGTGCGTCCCCAGCCCACCGCCGCCGGCCGGCGCAGAATCGCCGACGGCGGCAGCGGCGCGGCACGTCAGACCTCAGCAGCGGAACCAGTAAGACTCTGACTCGAGGTCTCTCTCTGGTAGGCCTGCCACCGTCGGGGTCGGGGCCCGGCCTTTTATCACCTCGTCTCATGGGGCGTTGCCGACCCTCTGTCACCTGATTGGTGGTTAGCCCTCTGGCAATTACCGCCACCCGACTGGTGCTGCAATCTCATGGAGAATCCTGAACTAATTACTGCGCCACAATGCCTCCGGCCTGGGTCATGTGGTCAGGGGGAAGGGGATGGGAGGGGAGGCGGCGCGTGACTGTCCCGAGGACAATGCAGGTGACATAGGCCGTGGCTCAGCGCTGGCGACTGCTTAGCCAGCATGGGCCGTGCGCTACTGGCCGGCCGCGGCTCGGCTGACTCAGGTCCACTGTCCCCAGGGACACGGAGGGGGAAGTAGGGGAGGGGAGGGAGGGTGTCGGCCGCGCTCGGCTGACTTAACGGTGATTGCTGACACATGTCCGTTCACCGAGGTGACTGCCGGTTGACGGCTGTTTGAAGGAAAATGCCTGTGACGGCTGACTCGGGCCGGGATGATGGACGGGATGATGGACGGGATGATGGACGGGATGGACGGGATGGACGGGATGATGGCCGGGATGGACGGGATGGACGGGATGATGGCCGGGATGGACGGGATGATGGACGGGATGGACGGGATGGACGGGATAGACGGGATGATGGACGGGATGATGGCCGGGATGGACGGGATGATGGACGGGATGGCCGGGATGGCCGGGATGATGGCCGGGATAATGGACGGGATGATGGACGGGATGATGGACGGGATGATGGACGGGATGATGGACGGGATGATGGCCGGGATGGACGAGATGATGGACGGGATGATGGACGGGATGATGGACGGGATGGACGGGATGGACGGGATGATGGACGGGATGATGGCCGGGATGATGGCCGGGATGGACGGGATGATGGACGGGATGATGGACGGGATGATGGACGGGATGGACGGGATGATGGCCGGGATGGACGGCATGATGGACGGGATGATGGACGGGATGGACGGGATGGACGGGATGATGGACGGAATGGCCGGGATGAT
This sequence comes from Chirona hameri, assembly GCA_036785665.1. Classification (NCBI taxonomy): domain Eukaryota; kingdom Metazoa; phylum Arthropoda; class Thecostraca; order Balanomorpha; family Balanidae; genus Chirona; species Chirona hameri. Next base: position 32,642 of record JAXIVJ010005558.1, read on the forward strand.
GGCCGGGATGGACGGCATGATGGACGGGATGATGGACGGGATGATGGCCGGGATGGACGGGATGATGGCCGGGATGATGGTCGGGATGATGGCCGGGATGGACGGGATGATGGACGGGATGATGGACGGGATGATGGACGGGATGGACGGGATGGACGGGATGATGGACGGAATGGCCGGGATGATGGCCGGGATGGACGGCATGATGGCCGGGATGATGGTCGGGATGATGGCCGGGATGGACGGGATGATGGACGGGATGATGGCCGGGATGGACGGGATGATGGCGGGGATGGCGGGATGATGGCCGGGATGGACGGGATGATGGACGGGATGATGGACGGGATGATGGACGGGATGATGGACGGGATGATGGACGGGATGATGGATGGGATGATGGACGGGATGATGGACGGGATGATGGACGGGATGATGGACGGGATGGACGAGATGATGGCCGGGATGGCCGGGATGATGGACGGGATGATGGCCTGGATGATGGACGGGATGATGGCCGGGATGATGGACGGGATGATGGGCGGGATGGACGGGATGGTGGACGGGATGATGGGCGGGATGATGGCCGGGATGGACGGGATGATGGCCGGGATGGACGGGATGATGGACGGGATGATGGACGGGATGATGGCCGGGATGGATGGGATGATGGCCGGGATGGACGAGATGATGGACGGGATGGACGGGATGATGGACGGGATGGCCGGGATGATGGACGGGATGATGGCCGGGATGATGGACGGGATGGACGGGATGGACGAGATGATGGCCGGGATGGACGGGATGATGGACGGGATGGACGGGATGATGGACGGGATGGACGGGATGGACGGGATGGACGGGATGGACGAGATGATGGACGGGATGGACGGGATGATGGCCGGGATGGACGAGATGATGGCCGGGATGGCCGGGATGATGGACGGGATGATGGCCGGGATGGACGGGATGATGGCCGGGATGGACGGGATGATGGACGGGATGATGGCCGGGATGGACGGGATGATGGCCGGGATGGACGGGATGATGGACGGGATGATGGCCGGGATGGACGGGATGATGGCCGGGATGGACGGGATGGACGGGATGATGGACGGGATGGCCGGGATGATGGACGGGATGATGGCCGGGATGATGGCCGGGATGATGGACGGGATGGACGGGATGATGGCCGGGATGATGGACGGGATGGACGGGATGGACGAGATGATGGCCGGGATGGACGGGATGATGGCCGGGATGGACGGGATGATGGACGGGATGGCCGGGATGATGGCCGAGATGATGGACGGGATGGACGGGATGCTGGACGTGATGGCTGGGATGATGGCCGGGATGATGGACGGGATGGACGGGATGGACGGGATGATGGACAGGATGATGGACAGGATGATGGCCGGGATGATGGACGGGATGATGGCCGGGATGATGGCCGGGATGATGGCCAGGATGATGGCCGGGATGATGGACGGGATGGACGGGATGGACGGGATGATGGACGGGATGATGGACGGGATGATGGACGGGATGATGGCCGGGATGATGGACGGGATGATGGCCGGGATGATGGCCGGGACGATGGCCGGGATGATGGCCGGGATGATGGCCGGGATGATGGCCGGGATGATGGACGGAATGGACGGGATGGACGGGATGATGGACGGGATGATGGACGGGATGATGGCCGGGATGATGGCCGGGATGATGGCCGGGATGATGGCCGGGATGATGGCCGGGATGATGGCCGAGATGATGGACGGGATGGCCGGGATGATGGACGGGATGATGGCCGGGATGATGGCCGAGATGATGGCCGGGATGATGACCGGGATGATGGCCGGGATGATGGCCTGGATGATGGCCGGGATGATGGCCGGGATGATGGCCGGGATGATGGACGGGATGGACGGGATGGCCGGGATGGACGGGATGGACGGGATGACTCGGGACGGGATGATGGCCGGTGCGCTATAAAATCGTTGTTTCCAAAGATGTAGCGCTTAGCCGCGCTACACACCCATACCCGCCCAGAGTATTTATATGGACATGGCAGTTCAACGGTGTAGCATGGACACGCATAAATGTGTCGCTGCCACCAATACTAGGAAGTCTGGAGAAATAGTCATTTGGCTGAAAGTTCGCAGCATGATGACGGTTTGAACAATGATCGACCGATATGGATATCTCTGAATAGGAAAGAGAATGTTTTTGGTGATTTCATGGACATATGTTGACAACTTCCCAGAAATACATGGACAAGTGGGCGGGGTCAAAATATGTCCACGAATTAACGTGAAATACCTCACGGTCAAGTATGTCCATTGTTTCCTCTTTAAAACCATTTTTGAGTCCATGATTATAATGACAAATATCCAGAAATAGGTACATGGGTATATGGAGTACGCATTAACCCTATTTGTAACAGGCTCCTGGCTACCCCTATTTGTAACAGGGGGGGGGGCGGATTCCGCCCCCCCCCCCCGGAGATCTCGAGAACTACCCGTCCGATTTTCAAAAATGAAACGGTGTTTGGTTTTCCTCAACACGATCTACATTTATAAATAATAACAAAATATACATTTAGGATAGGGGGGCAACAGGGGGGCAAAAACTACAAATTTTAGTGGTATTTTTGATCCAACATAACTTTCATGTTTATCGTCCGATTTTAACACAACTAATAGGAATCGATAGAGATTGAATCGGAAATTGATATATGACGGTGACGTTTGAAAATTCAAAAATCATAGGCGTGTGCAGGTCACTCAATATGGGGGTGAAGTAAATGCGTAATAAAACCATTTTTTTATGTTGTTTTTTTGATAAATGAAATGGTATGTGATTGAGACATTAGGAAAAACAGTTATAAATCATATTTTTTGCCATAGGCGGTACCAGGTTAGTGAAAAAGGGGGGTAAAATTGGGAAAAATATTAACCGCAGGCAAGTTGCTACCCAGCACTATACATATGTTACTGATCATATATAGTTCCTTTTTGCATGTTGTACTTCATCATAGGCGTATCCAGGATCCAAACTAGGGCGGCGCAAGACCTTTTGATAAGTATATTATCCGCTATTATGATACTAACTAGTAAACAGTGACTATTTCACTTACAACTTCAATTAACATTGCTTACCCCCCTTTGTACCCTACCTGAACTCGCCTATTATCTTATAATCGTTCGTAGAGTAGCCTGTGGTGCGTGTTTCATCCGAAAACTGCAGTATGTTATGTCATTGTACGCCCATGCCTCTTAGTTTCCTTGCAATAATATGACCCCCTTTCTTCCATTCCTGAGCGCGCCTCTGCAAAAAAAAACTTTATTCCCTTTTCTGGTCTCATATGTGCATATATTATTATAAGATAAACGTATATTGCGCCGTTATCGCTGGCATATCGTCATCACCATGCCAGTCACCCCCCTTTTCATGTTCCTGAACACGTCCCTGAAACTCTATATGTAATAAATTATGCAAATAATGGAAGCAGAAGCTATCTTTTACATCTTGATAGCTATAAATGCCCCTTACATTGCTCTATTGGCTTCCCGCCAAGCATTGAATACTTCCTGGAAACCCCCCCTTTTCAAGCCCCTGAAACCGCCTCTGCCATGCAATTTTGTATGATATTTCATTAACATCATCTAATTTGCACTTGTTGCAATCACGATAAGCCGATGTAACTCCTTCATACTTGATGCAGTTAGGAAGAAACCGTTAAGATCGCATTTCCGTATTTTCGCCAAATGTCGCCTCCGAACCCACCCAAAACTGTGCCCTGGAACCGCCTCTGTTCAAGTTAAGAACTCAAAATTTGGCTCCAAATGCGGAGTTCAATTCTATGAAAAGTCTCAAAATTTAATGGGCCTGCTCCCAGCCGTTCTGGAGATTTCTGCGAAAAACATGAGGGGGGGGGGCGGAATCCGCCCCCCCCCCCTGTTACAAATAGGGTTAACCCGCGCACTGCAGGGGGTTGATTTCCGCCCCCCTCATGTTTTTTTTTTGCAGATAGCGAAAAAATGGCGGCGCGCAGCGCCGCCGGGTTTTGGACATCAATTGCGCACACTTTGAAAACAAAATTGATCTCGGGTCATCTCAGGTCAGGTCACCAGACCAGGTCAAGTGCCGACAAAGCCTCCAAAAAAGTTTGCAGTTGTGCCAAAGCCAGAGTTTCCCCCAGGTGAGTGAAGCCAGGTGAAGGTTACCAAATGTTAGAAAGAGGTCATACTGCATATCATTCAACGCGTCTTGACGAAAATAACAAAATGGTGTCCATTTTACCTTTTTATCTTTATTCAGTCAAAAGTTATTGGGTAATAACATCTTTCACAACACAAAATGACAAAAATTAGCATATTTGAAGCCAAATAACCTTAACTTATATTTTTATGTTTGAACGACACTTCTTTACACTTAACAATAATAAAGTTAACAATAGGAACTACATTTGGCTTGGGTATCCAAAAAAGATTCAAAATTTCAAAACATTACTGACTTTGAAATTTAACGTCAGGGTCATCAAATGTCAGAAAGAGGTCATGCTGCAGATAATTCAACTCGTCTTGATGAGAACAGAAAAATGACGTTTACCGTACCATTCTAGTTTTATTCAGTCAAAAGTTATTGGCGAATAACATATTTGTATATATATAAAATAGCATGTAAAATGGGAACAAAAATTGAGATATTTGGAGGCAAATATCCCTCAATTTTATTTTTGGACTTAATTGACACGTCTTTACACGTAAGAATAGCATAGCGAAAAATTAGAAACACGTTTGAGAAAAGATATGCAAAAAAGTTGTACAATTTCGAAAATGTACTAAATTTGGGAATTCTCGAAAATGAAGAAGAAAAAAACATTACCATGTTATAACACAGCTCATTGCCATTCTAATGACATATAATACATATACATTGCTTCATAAATGCCCCTCCATATGGGCTGACAAAGATTGACCTGCACCGTGACCTTATACAAATGCCCGAGGCAATATCTCCGGAACCACTGCTTGCATTGCAATAAAACTTTCACAGCTCGCTTTGGCGCCCCAGGTTACTCCATATACCAATTTTGGTCAAAATCGGTGACATGACGGTGTCATTTAGCACTTTGTTTTTGTCGAGGAATGCCCCAGCTACAAAAAGAAGAACATTGGGATGTTGTTTTAACTGAACCTAATTACCCTACTTAAAGGGAGATAATCACCTTTTTCCACAAAAATGGAGTTAGTACCTGAAATCGATAGACGAGACCAAAATATATTGTAAATGCATTACATTTTGTATATAACAATTCCTACCGATAGATATTTCAAATGATAGTTGGTAAGCGTTCCACGCATATAATCAGCAAGTACTCGGTAACGAATTCAGTAAATTAGGCTCCCTACGCATTGTTATTTATCATGAAGGTATGCAATATGTTTCCTGCACTCTATCTTTTGTGAATATGTGCCAAACTTTTATGAACAAATCAACAATCATTTGAAAAAGTGCATTGAAATCGTCAGTTTAGGAGTGGCAGCGAGGGCGACTGATTTAGTGTCGGCGATTTGTTTATAAGTGCCCATTCAACAACGTTTAACAGATTGATGCAAAAGCGCCAGATGTTGCGCTTTCCAATAGTGGACGGAAAATACCGATAATTAATTTTCCCAAACTTCCAACTTTGAATTAAGGATTTTGTTTGTATTTAACTCTTAAATTTAGATCGTATCATTTTAATACCATAAAGGTAGCCAAAGAAATTGTTGCTAACAGAATAAAAAGATGATTATCTCCCTTTAATACTAGTAGACCTATTTCGCACAACATAGGTATGTACCTATGCAAGGAAATTCACTCACGCGCTCCTCTGCCACCCAGCAGGCAGCAGGAGACCAAAGGCTGCGACGCTGCGTGTAAAATTATAACTTACATTGGCTGTGAATCACTCCAAAATAACATCAGACACGCCACTTTCCCTATCTTTACTGCTACCAACATGTTAGCAAATAGAGGAAACACGAACGAGGCAAAACAAAATATTTATTTCGCAAGAAGTTATTTTTTTCGCAGGCAGTATACAATTTTCATCGGCAGTTTCAGCGGATTTTTTTTTTGTGTTGGGGGGGGGGGCTAATTTCTATTGCCGCCCCTACCGAGCTTGGGATGGGGGGGGGCTTTTGCCCCTGCCGCCCCCCCCCCCGCTGGATCCGCCAGTGTGTGTGATCAGTTGGCACGATACATGGCTGATTTGTACAACATACAGCATCGCAACAAATGTGGAGACGGTCTCGCGCATGACTTGGGAAGGCATAATTCCAACGGATCCAGGGCCTGGTGTCAACCAGTTGCTGCATACCTGTCTGGAAGCTGTGCACAGGTTTTCTGGAGTTTGGTCAAAATGAGAGAAGCACGGGGTCGCGTTAAAAAAAGATCGGGTAAAAAAAAGTCAAACGTCGTAATAACTAGTTTTTTTCCGGGAGATTCCAGCTCTATAAGCAGCTCAACCCATTGTCTTTGGTGGGCTTGGATACTCAAAATAATCGGTCCCTAGGTACATCCCTAGGTCCCTAGGTATTGACGATGAAACGTAACATGTGCCAAATAGCGAAGCATTTTATTTCATCAGTGAAGTTGAGCGTTACAATATTATTTGGCTACACCCACAGATGTTTGAGATGCTTATGCGCAAATTGTAGTGTAGATAGAAACCGCGTTTACACGGGACTTTATATTATCTAGGCATGAATTAATTATCTCTTCGGAAATTGAGGCAATTTTATAAATTGGGCCAAATTATGGCACTTGTTTCCTTTCTAACCTCCCAGATTCATGTCCTCTGCAGGTTTACAAGTCCCAGCCTTTGGACGTTAAAGTCCCGTATAAACTACGCTAGGCTACGTTCGCGAACGGAATAGGAATTAACCCTGGATGCGCTGGGGGGGGGCGTTTTTCGCCCCCCCCCCCCTCCTTGGTTATCTTCCGAACCAATAACTACAGCGAGACGCGCAAGGCGGCAATCGAAAGCTCTCAATGATACGCATCCAAAGCATACACGATATTTTTTGCAAATAAGGTCACATGTCAGGTTACGGCCAGGTCAAATATAAAATTGAGATATTTGAGTTTTTGGGCCATACTTTCCATCCAAAGCCTTAGATTACGACTATTATCGCACAAAGTGCTCTTAAAGGTATGACACATATCCCGCATAAGCAAAAGTGAAATTGTAAGCAAAGGTCAAGGTCAGTCAGGTCACAAGAGGTCACAGGTCTACGAAAGCCATGTAACACATGTTGTATGGGTTATTGTACAGTAGAATTCGATAGTAGCAGTCATTTTCGCAATCTGACACCATATAAGGACAAGGTCAGGTCAAATAAAGTAATAATTTGAAATTGATAAATATAAATAAAAAAGAAATGTGTCTAGACTAGTTTTGTCTCAGAAATACAATGCTGGCATTCACTTGTTTGTATCTGGTCACTGAAGGCAAAACAAAAACACATTTGTAAAATATGACGTCATGAGTTACGCATACTTAGGGAGCGATAAGTCAGTCAAAAATAAAGATATTGCTTTTAAATTTGGCTTGGGTATTCTCCACATGCAGTTCTACTACATATCTTCCGGTTTGTGAAAATCTTTGAAAATGTAGATTTTGAGGGATTTTTTTGTTGTTGCATTTTTGGGGGTTAAAAATCAAAAATCAAAAAGAATCCGAGATAGCCATGTTGTAGCCCTTGCAATTTGCTATCTTTTGGCGTTGTTATATTGCATTTTACTTCAAACATGGCATTTGTTCGGCCTGCTAAAGTTTATATGATTTTTGTGTCAAACTCGTGTGTAGTGACGTCACTAAATTCGCTATATTTCGGAACATTTCGACGAAATGTCTTTATTTTCGCACAGAAGACGTATAATTGATGTAGGAAAAGGTACTCTTGAAGTTTCACGTCGATAGCGCTATTAGTTTCTGAGATATTGCGAAAGTCCGTTAGGGGGGAGCGAAAAACGCCCCCCCCCCCCCCCCCAGCCAATGGCGGGTTAAACAATCAATGCACAAGATAATGAGCGACCGTCATTCTTCTGCATGACAAGCTCGCACTAGGCGGTATGTAGCAAACGTTAATATTTGTAAGATAGAATGTCGATGTAGTTGATACCATCCTTACGGACGAGTAAGGAGTAAGGACAGAAATGGCACACTCACACAGTATCATTGGTCCGTCGTCCCACGTTTCCCCTGGCTGGTCCATCGCCAGGGCCTTTACCACAGCCGACGGCCCTGTAGGAATACCGAACATATATAATGCAAACAGTAGAGTAAATAATGCATATAGCCGAAACTATAGGAGCATGATATTACTTGGAAGTTGGATGTAGGGTTGAAATCGATCAATACACACATCATGGAATATGACACTGGTCAGATAATAACAGAGTGAGTTACTGCATTTCATTTGGGGCTCGTTTTTGTTGCGGAGGGGGGGGGGGAAATCCTGTGCAGGTCACCGCGTACATTTGTATGAACACGTGGCACACAGGAGCCATTTTCCCACACTCAATGTCACAAAAAAGTATTCACTCAAACATCAAATTGTATTGGATATGCATATGTTCCAAAGAAAATGTAAATACAAAGTAAGTCTTTAAACACGGCAAGTATGAACGGCAAAAAGACACTACAATCTCGCCATTTATCTCAGTCACTACGAGAGTATGTTGAGAATATTACTTTGACAGTTGCTAATGGTGTGTTGAATCACTCTAACGCAGTATACGTACTTGGTTCGATCTTGGCGCTCTGCCGGTGTTGGCGATGAGATCCCAGTGGTGGCGTTCGGTGCAGGTCCCAGTGGTGGCGTTCGGTGCAGGTCCCAGTGGTGGCGTTCGGTGCAGGTCCCAGTGGTGGCGTTCGGTGCAGGTCCCAGTGGTGGCGTTCGGTGCAGGTCCCAGTGGTGGCGTTCGGTGCAGGTCCCAGTGGTGGCGTTCGGTGCAGGTCCCAGTGGTGGCGTTCGGTGCAGGTCCCAGTGGTGGCGTTCGGTGCAGGTCCCAGTGGTGGCGTTCGGTGCAGGTCCCAGTGGTGGCGTTCGGTGCAGGTCCTTTCCTGCGCAGATCGGCAGGCAGAGTCAGAATATCTCGCGATACATGTTTAAAGTGTTCGTTCCTAGCCACTTACAAGGTTCCCATATATACACCAGATATAATTAGAAACTACAGACAATTTCAACAAAATATAACCGATGTTGCAAAAAGTACGTTAAAATCATTGCTACGGCGGAGTGTGGAATACAAAGAATATAAGATATAGAAATATATATATATATACATATGTATTAGAATGAAGTACAGTGTACACACTAAATGGCTATTCACACATTCACGTCCGAAAAACATAACCGGTAAGTGGTACACAAGCACTCATCTACAAACACACAGGGAAGGTGGTGCAAAATGGGATAGTGGGACCAAACGCAAAATCGTTAATATAGTTTAACCCGCGCCCCGCTGGGGTCGCCTGCCGAACGCGCCCCGCTGGGGTCGCCTGCCGAACGCGCCCCGCCGGGGAGTAAATTGTACCCCCCTCGTATCTTCCGAACCAATGACCGCACCGGACACGCAAGGCGGAGATCGAAAGCTCTCAAGACGATGAATATAATGCACACCCGAAATTCTTAAAATAAGGTCAGGATCAGGTAAAAGGTCAAGATTTAGGTATTTGAGTTTTTGGGCCATACTTTCCATCCAAAGCCTTAGATTGCGACTTTCCGCTGATGCCTCGTCTTTAACAAAAACGGTGGTGTCGTCACAGTACTGGGACACAATAAAAAGTTCCCCCGACACCGATATTCCTTGAATATGCTTTGTATTTCGAATCTTTAGGGCAAGCGTTTCTACCACTAGGGCAAAAATAGGCGCTGACGCGGGACAGCCTTGTTGTAGACCAGTTGTTGTTTTGTTGTGTTGTAGACCCCGTGTTGTTTTGAACCAATTCGAAGTGAAACCATTATTTATAACAGTCAATAGCGTCTCGTTATACAACAAACGAACAAAACTGATGAAATCTTCGCCAAAATTGAACAATTTCAACGTGCTATAAACAAAGTCATGCTCTACTGTATTAAACGCATTTTTAAAATCCAACGCCATTAGTATTCCTTCAAGTTTATCAATGTTACAATAATGACAATGTCGGCAATTGTACGCAAGTTTGTTCCGATAAACCGCCCTCGAATAGAGCCAGTTTGGCTCGGGGCCACTATTTTATAAATAACCGCCATCAACCTATTAGCCAGCGCTTTTGCTACTATTTTATATACTATATCCAATAGACAAATTGCTCTCTTATTTTTCAATAATCTCTGATCTCCCTTTTTTGGAATAAGCGTAATCACTCCCCTTCTTTGGGTAGGAAAAACACACCTTTATCTCTCGCCTCGTTAACATACTTAACCACAATATCCCCTAAATCCGGCCAAAAAAATAAAAATAACTCTTTAGAGAAACCCGACACCGACGGTGATTTGTTGTTCATCATTCCTTCTAATGCTTTCTTGCACTCACTGTCAGTTATTGGCCCTTCACAACCTGCTTTATCGGTTTCGCTCAACCGTGGCGGGCTTAGAGATCTGAAAAAGGCATGTCTCTGAACTAAGTTTTCTTTCATGCCTGCGTCCTTTGACTTATATATTCCTTCAAAATAGCTCCTACAGTAGGTAATAATTGCCTTATTATCCGTGATCACTTCATTCTCTGTGACATATAGCGCTTTAATACGACTTTTTGCCACCTTATTTGCGCAAAGACTCAGAAAATATCTAGAAGGCCTCTCTCCTTGCTCCATCCACCTAACCCCGGACCACATCATTGCCTTTTTACCCTTCTCCTCCTGCATTTCATCAATTCTCTTCCTTAACCCTATTTGTAACAGGGGGGGGGGGCGGGGGGGGGGGGGGGCGGATTCCGCCCCCCCCCCCCTCATGTTTTTCGCAGATATCTCCAGAACGGCTGGGAGCAGGCCCATGCAATTTTGGGACTTTTCATAGAATTGAATACCGCATTTGGATTCAAAATTTTGAGTTCTTAACCTGAACAGAGGCAGTTCCAGGGTACAGTTTTGGGTGGGTTCGGAGGCGATATTTGGCGATAATACGGAAATGCGATCTTCACGGTTTCTTCGTAACTGCCTCAGGTATGAAGGAGTTACATCGGTTCACGGTGATTGCAACAAGTGCAAATTAGTTGATGTTAATGAAATATCATTAAAATTGCATGGCAGAGGCGGTTTCAGGGGCTTGAAAAGGGGGGGGGGGGGGTTTCCAGGAAATATTCAATGCTTGGCGGGAAGCAAATAGAGCAATGTAAGGGGCATTTATAGTTATCAAGATGTAAAAGATAGCTTTTGCTTCTATTATTTGCATAATTTATTACATATAGAGTTTCAGGGGCGTGTTCAGGCACATGAAAAGGGGGGTGACTGGCTTGGTGATGACGATATGCCAGCGATAACGGCGCAATAGACGGTTAGCTTATAATTATATATGCACATATGAGGCCAGGAAAGGAAATAAAGTCATTTTTTTTAAGTCATGGAGTCCGCCTGGAGTCGGGTCCGCTCTTCCGTCCGCCTGCAGGCTTCGGATTAGGGGCCATGCCGGCCTTAGTCGAGCCCAGAACTCGTCACGTTCGCTCTCAAGCGACGGTGTGTTGACCGGCCCAGCTTGAAAGTATATTGCAGAGCTTGAAGGCAGACAAGCTCGCAGGTTCAGCACCAAAGATGACTTACGCCCAAGTCCAAGTCACTGTGCTTAAGTTCGGTATACTTATCACCACATTATCACCAACCTTTGCACTAGTGTTTGTACGTGCATGTAGCACTGCACGCCCGCCCGCCCGGAATCACTTGCTCTGCTGAGCGATGAGGCGCAGGTGAACAGCGCACCTCCGGTCAGGACCGCGGTCGGGCGCAGACTGGTTGTAGTCGAAAATATTAAGTAGGTGCTGCTGAAAACGATGGTGATATTTTTATCTCGAAAGTCACTTAACTTTCTACAAATTAGGTTTTCAAATTTGGGATGATGACGTTATTATTGAGCTATAGAGAGCTATAGAGAAAACCTTTAGCTGCCAACATCTGGCACAATTATCGCTTCCAGACAATTTTGACGACTTAAATACACACATTGTGGAACTGTGTCTTCTCCCGCATAGAACACAATGAGTGCGAGGCATTGCGATAGTTCAATATTTATCTAAAAAACAATAAATCCATAACTGTGACTTCAAACAAAGTGAAAAACTTCAACTTGGTACGCAACCTATCACGTTGGCCGTTTTTTACATCATACTCGCCAAGGTTCGAGACATACAGGTCGTCTGAATTCCAGGATCAACAATCTTGAAGTCGCTGTCAGCCAATCAGCGGCGGGACTAGCGTAGACCCCATTTTGCAAGTTATAAATTCAATTGCTTAAAAACGGATAAGTTTTGTGGAAAATGACCTTAACCCGCCATTGACTGCAGGCCGGTGGCGTTTGCGATTTTCTATCTTTTGCTGTTTTTTAAATTGTATTTTGCTCAGAATATGGCTGTGTACGGTCTGTCAAAGTTTAGCTGATTTTGGTGTAAAACTCGTGTGTAGTGACGTCACTAAATTCACTATAACTCATTTTTTTCGACGAAATTGCTTTTTTCGCAGATGACGTGAATGTGATTTATAAGAAGGCATGCGAAGTTTCACGTTGATAGCTCTTCTGTGTTTTGAGCTATTACGAAAATTAATAGGGGGGCTATTAATTTTCGTAATAGCTCAAAAAAACAAAAGAGCTATCAACGTGAAACTTCGCATGCCTTCTTATAAATCACATTCACGTCATCTGAAAAAAAAGCAATTTCGTCGAAAAAAATGAGTTATAGTGAATTTAGTGACGTCACTACACACGAGTTTTACACTAAAATCAGCTAAACTTTGACAGACCGTACACAGCCATATTATGAGCAAAATACAATTTAAAAAACATCAAAAGATAGAAAATCGCAAGGGCTACAACATGGCCATCTCGGATTTTTTTGATTTTTTTTTACCCCAAAAATGCAACACAAAAATCCCACAAAATAATTTTTTTCAAACACCAAAAAAAACGGAATATGTCAGAGAACCACATATGGGCAACTACCATACCAAATTTTAAAATGATATAACCCTTTTTGACTGACTCATGGCATATTAACCCTCGCCCTACGGGAGCTTTTTTCACCTTCGCCCTACGGGGGGAGGGCCTGACAGGCCCCCCGTAGACAGGCCCCCTGTTTACTTCCAAACCAAGCAACTTAGAGCAATGCAGTAAGAACCAGCATGTTGCCTGTCATGAGAAGAATCTAACAGTATGCGATTTTTAGGTTTCAGGTCAACGGGTGACCTTCCAGGTCAAGTGAATGACCTCGGGTCGACCACGTCCAGAACGGCGATTTTGCTCTGTCAGAAAACCTCAAAATTAGAAATTGATAAATGTAAATAAAAAGTCGTGTTCCTAGACCAGTTTTGTCTCAAAAATACAGAAAAGGTAATTAATTGTACGTATCTTGTCAAAAAAAAAATCAAAAAAAGTTATTATAAAAAAATGACGTCATGAGTATCTTACACTTAGGGAGCCATCACTCATTCCAAAACTTTTTTAAATTTGGTTTGGATATTGTCCATACTCAGTTCTCTCACATATATTCCGGTTTTTCTAACATCTTCGAAAATTGTGATTTTGTGGTGATTTTTCCCTATTTTTTTTATTTTTATTTTTATTTTAGGGATCAAAAACCCGAAATTTCGGAAATCCGAGATTGCCATTTTAAAGAGAATGCCATTTTGTATCTTTGGTTAATTGCGTTTGCAATTTGCTTCAAAACTCTGTTTTCTGCGATTTGTCAAATATTTATCGTTTTTCCACCAACATGACGTCATGAAAACATGATTATCTCCCAAAATTCTTAACCAATTTTAATTATATTTTTCAGCATACGTATAATTATTGTAAACTCAGCTACTGAAAATTTCGGCAGGATGCGCCGCATGTATACAAAGTTATTCAAGAAAAACCTCATGGGGGGGGGGCTGTGAGCCCCCCCCCCCCGTATGGCGAGGGTTAAGTATGGGTAACTCATGAAGTCATATTTTGAAATTGCGTTTTTTCTTTCCTTTTCTTGACCAGATACAGACAAATAAATGCCAGCACTGTATTTCTGAGACAAAACTGATCTAGAAACATGCCTTTATCATTTATATTTATTAATTTCAAATTTTGACCTTCAGTGACCTGAACTTGACCTGAACTTGACATTAACTTAAATCACTATCGAATTATACGTGGAAAATAACCCATAAAACATGTGTTGCATGATTTGCATAGATATTTTGCACATAGTGACCTTTTGTGACCTGACCTTGACCTTGACGTTTGCCAACAATCTCACTTCGGCTCATGCGGGATGTTTATCACACCTTTGACAGCACTTTGGGTGATCATGGTCGTAATCGAAGGCTTTGTATGAAAAGTATGGCCCATAAATGCGTCGAAGATCTAAGGATAAAATGTTTCCTTACCTCCGGGCTGAGGCGATGGTGGGGGTCGTGCGCTGTCATCGCCGGCGGACGAGGTCATGTCGTGGTCGTTGGTGTCGCCACCGTGCTCCCCATGCAGCAGGCTGGGAGCCAGTCCCTGACATCCTGAAGTGCCTGAGAGTTAAAGTGCAGAGAGTTAACACAACTGGCATAGTCACGACAGAAGATATCGACATGAAACATGAGAAGATTGAAGACTTCAATCGTTTTTGAGTTATTCAGAATATTCGTCGGGGGGAGGCGAAAAACGACCCACAGTCAATGGCGGGTTAGGATTAAATGTTGCCTTACCTCCGGGCTGAGGCGATGGTGGGGGTCGTGCGCTGTCATCGCCGGCGGACAAGGTCATGTCGTGGTCGTTGGTGTCGCCACCGTGCTCCCCATGCAGCAGGCTGGGAGCCAGTCCCTGACATCCTGAAGTGCCTGAGAGTTAAAGTGCAGAGAGTTAACACAACTGGCATAGTCACGACAGAAGATATCGACATGAAACATGAGAAGATTGAAGACTTCAATCGTTTTTGAGTTATTCAGAATATTCGTCGGGGGAGGCGAAAAACGACCCACAGTCAATGGCGGGTTAGGATTAAATGTTGCCTTACCTCCGGGCTGAGGCGATGGTGGGGGTCGTGCGCTGTCATCGCCGGCGGACGAGGTCATGTCGTGGTCCTTGGTGTCACCACCGTGCTCCCCATGCAGCAGGCTAGGAGCCAGTCCCTGACATCCTGAAGTGCCTGAGGGAAAGACACAGAGAGTTAACACAACTGACATGGTCACGACAACAATGCATACGTCTGTTATCACGGAAAGCAATGGTGTCAGTTGTTTCCTAAGGACAACTGCCAGCATTGGGTTGACAATTGTCACTTTAGGACAATTCCGGGATAAAGCACTGAAGTTGACAAGAAATTGTTCACCAAGACGTTTTCCGCCCCCCCCCCCCCCCCCCCACCGAAAAAAAACGTTTACCAGCTTCTTTCTGGCCAATATTTCACGAGCAACATTTTGAGGCGCCATGATTACAAGGCGCACAAAATAAAGCAGAGGTCACATTTTCACATGTGTGATTGTTTGGCTAATACCAAAGCTTCCAGCAATGCATCAGAACCAGGTTTGTAAGATTGAGAATTTCAGGGAGCTAAGATTGGATACATTAAAGGAAATAGTTCACCTTCAACATGGGGTTTTGAACTGAAATAGCAGTTTTGTAGCCCGTGTTGAGAAATCTTTATCTGCAACTTTTCTTGGCTGAAAAGACTCTCCAGCCGAAGATATTTTACTTTTTGGCGAAGGAATGTGACGCATATATGATGTACCGTACCGTTTGAAAGTGCCAGCACTGCCATGGAGCATGCGCAGACCAATAACGCACACCATATAATTAATAATTTACAACTTTCTGTCCTGAATTGGCGAGATGTAGGACCATTTTTGAAAATAAAAAAGAAACTGTATTACAAAATATAATAAAATCGTGTTCTGAAAAATGTTCCGAGTGAACTATTTCCTTTAAGTTCCGCCAGGTTCTGCAGCAACGCCATCGCCGCCGCCGCCATACCCACCATGTCTAAAATGAACATCTCCGCTCGAGCACTTCAGCCATTCTCGGTGCAAACATTGACAAACAGCACAGTACAATTATTACAGAATTTGGTGTTAAATAGCAGACAACACTTTCAGTGTGAGGCGTGAGCTAATACGTTCCAAACAATGCATATTTGTTGACGCTCCGGGCTCCAATAATGTGCACTGTTCACGCTACTTACGTGCACGACGCTGGGTACCGCGTCGGCCGTCTGACTGAAGAGCGCCGACAGCGGTGGCGACTCGACGCCCACGATGGCGTTTCGCCTGCTGCGGGGCGACTATCATAGGAACGGCAGGCTCCTCTGCAGAGCAGCGCACAATGCACGTCAAGACCGGCAAGGTCTTGCACAACACTGACAATAACATTCCAACGTGAAGATATCGTGGTGTACGGCAATGCCTCCACTTCGAAAACGAGTACAAGCCTGCCTGCACACATTGAGGAACGGCACCAGGCAGTCTCCATATGTTGAGGCAGTGCTCAAGGCGCACTGCGAACCAATACACTACCACACTGTACATGCAGACCAGTGTCAGAAAATAAGCTACTGCACTGCTCAGGGAGCCCGGCAAAAGCAAGGACACAAAGGATTGTTCGGGAACGCAGCAAACCCCAAAATAAAGTATAGTAAGCGGTATACCAACGCCTTTATCTCAATTGGTCTCGATGTGGTAGACAAAGAAGAATGAGGAAAATATGTGTCATAGACCATGTCCAAGATTTCAGGATAAAATGCTCCCTTACCGCCGGGCTGAGGCGATGTTGGGGGTCGTGCGCTGTCATCGCCGGCGGACGAGGTCATGTCGTGGTCCTTGGTGTCACCACCGTGCTCCCCATGCAGCAGGCTGGGAGCCAGTCCCTGACATCCTGAAGTGCCTGAGGGAAAGACACAGAGGGTTAACATAGATTATAGAGCTACAATAATGCTGAAGCCTAAAGTTACATTACGAGACTATCGTGGAAAGCCCCACATACAAGGGATAATTGCAGGACATTATCCCTTGTATGTGGTTGTGGGACACTGTGTTGAGAACACAATTGTTCACCAATAGGTACCTTCCTAGTTCCCATAAAGTGTGGTTTATCAGTTTGCTTCTTGTTAATATTTCATCAGCAATATTTTGAGGTCCCATGATTACAAGGCACACGGAATAATTCATTGGTCACTCATTTGTAAATGTCATGATAGGTTGGGAATCTCCATGCATCCCAGTCCCAGACAAAACATGACACGGGACGAACAAACCGACTTTCAGGGTCACGCATTCTTTCGGCCATAAGTGTTCGCCCAAGTTTTCTCCCAGTTTGCATTTAAACAAATCATACTTAACAATTTGTTCGGGTAATATCGATTGAGAAAACGACTATCACCACACATTGAACCTTACCTCCGTGAAAGGCGTCGACCAAGGCGGGATTAAGGGTTTCTTTAGGTTCCCACGACACTTCACTGCCAGAGGAAGATATGGTAAGGTACGGAAGCATGCAAGGCAATGGTTGGACATGTTACTGGTATGTTAGAGAGCAGGAAAAGGTGCTGGACAAATATCTGTAGTTTTTAGCATTGCCTAATACCTATTTCCTGGCGCCTCTGCCGACACATCTCTTGCCGTCTGTAGTACAAATATAGTTTGTAGTGACTAATTCGCGATTTTGTGGTGATTAACAGGTGTAACAGTACAGGTGTAACAGTACAGGTGTAACAGTAACAGTGGTAACAGGTGTAGATTGGGTGTTATTTTTGTTTGTGTTGACTGCTGGTGTGAATTATGTGTTCAGTTAGCACATGTCAGAAATGGATGGAGATTCTGAAGCTGTATGTCTGAAGCTGCTGTACACTCATTACTAAACGATGGTGTTGGACTGGACTACAGTGATAGCATTGTAGGTAGGCGTAAGTTAAATCTGAAATGTGAAGCTGTTCAGGCATTGTATAGCTCCAGTTGTCCTGCGCCGTGCGTGCCCTGCTGACCTGCTGGCGACACGACCGACTGTGCTGCCACAGGAGCCCAACGGCGACGACGAGCCGGGCACCGTCAGCGACTCCGTGGACGGCGCAGAGCGGCCGCCGCCCTCCCCAGAGCGTTCAGACTCCAGCGATGACGCCTCAGGTAGGTCGGATTGGAGCAGCAGTGGTGTGTTAATATCACCTCAGGTAGGTCGGGTTGGAGCAGCAGTGGTGTGTTAATGTCACCTCAGGTAGGTCGGGTTGGAGCAGCAGTGGTGTGTTAATGCCACCTCAGGTAGGTCAGGTTGGAGCAGCAGTGGTGTGTTAATGTCACCTCAGGTAGGTCGGGTTGGAGCAGCAGTGGTGTGTTAATATCACCTCAGGTAGGTCGGGTTGGAGCAGCAGTGGTGTGTTAATGCCACCTCAGGTAGGTCGGGTTGGAGCAGCAGTGGTGTGTTAATGTCACCTCAGGTAGGTCGGGTTGGAGCAGCAGTGGTGTGTTAATGTCACCTCAGGTAGGTCAGGTTGGAGCAGCAGTGGTGTGTTAATGTCACCTCAGGTAGGTCGGGTTGGAGCAGCAGTGGTGTGTTAATGTCACCTCAGGTAGGTCGGGTTGGAGCAGCAGTGGTGTGTTAATGTCACCTCAGGTAGGTCGGGTTGGAGCAGCAGTGGTGTGTTAATGCCACCTCAGGTAGGTCAGGTTGGAGCAGCAGTGGTGTGTTAATGTCACCTCAGGTAGGTCGGGTTGGAGCAGCAGTGGTGTGTTAATGTCACCTCAGGTAGGTCGGGTTGGAGCAGCAGTGGTGTGTTAATGTCACCTCAGGTAGGTCAGGTTGGAGCAGCAGTGGTGTGTTAATGCCACCTCAGGTAGGTCGGGTTGGAGCAGCAGTGGTGTGTTAATGTCACCTCAGGTAGGTCGGGTTGGAGCAGCAGTGGTGTGTTAATGTCACCTCAGGTAGGTCGGGTTGGAGCAGCAGTGGTGTGTTAATGTCACCTCAGGTAGGTCGGGTTGGAGCAGCAGTGGTGTGTTAATGCCACCTCAGGTAGGTCGGGTTGGAGCAGCAGTGGTGTGTTAATGTCACCTCAGGTAGGTCAGGTTGGAGCAGCAGTGGTGTGTTAATGTCACCTCAGGTAGGTCAGGTTGGAGCAGCAGTGGTGTGTTAATGTCACCTCAGGTAGGTCAGGTTGGAGCAGCAGTGGTGTGTTAATGTCACCTCAGGTAGGTCGGGTTGGAGCAGCAGTGGTGTGTTAATGTCACCTCAGGTAGGTCAGGTTGGAGCAGCAGTGGTGTGTTAATGTCACCTCAGGTAGGTCGGGTTGGAGCAGCAGTGGTGTGTTAATGTCACCTCAGGTAGGTCGGGTTGGAGCAGCAGTGTTGTGTTAATATCACCTCAGGTAGGTCGGGTTGGAGCAGCAGTGGTGTGTTAATGTCACCTCCAGGGGCGGAACTTTATATCTCTTTGGGAGGGCCCGAGTCCCCCCCCCCCCCCAATGCTGAGCTGAGCCCCCCCCCCCAATGGTGCTCCGGGCCCCCCAATGTTTTCCAAAATTTGTGCCCCTCTAAAATTTTAAAGGACTACCCGTATAGATTGTTCTGTTTTTAATTTTGCGTAATTCATCATATCAAGATGTGATTCCATCTGAGGAGTATTCCATCTTAGAAGTATACGAGCATTGCGATTCCATCTGCGACTGCTTTTCGATTATGATATAATGGGTAAGTTGGTAGCATGGATTCTCTTCTGCTAACAAGTCCGTAGATACAAGGTTCAAGCGTTCAGATTAGCGAATAGCGGAGGCATGGAGCATGACGAATTAGCGATCGGAGTGCTCTATTTAAATGGTGTTCAATGGAATTTGTTATAAATATATTGGTTACCTGAAATAAGGCTGATATTTTATGCAGCCTTTTTGGCTCTCTGTTATCGCAATATCCTAAATATCCAACATCCATGCTAAAATAATAGTTTGATCCGGAGGAACATCGAGGGGATCGAGCCATCAAAGGGGCAAGGGCATCGGGTATGGGGGTCATCGTGGCCAGGGGGGCTAGGGGTCCATGGCTCTTCCAGGAGGTTAACCGAGGTCGGCCTGAGTGGGTCCTTGGTTGACCAAACGAACCCTCGGTCAGCATGAGCGAGCGTCGTTGGGCCTGGAGGGGAGCTCGGTCGATCTGAGGGGGCACTCCGTCGACTTGAGGGAGTCCTTCGTCCACCCGAGGGGGTCCCAGTCGGCCTAAGGAGCCATTGTTTGAACTGTTGTTTGTTTTAATTGTTTGGAACCTCGGCCGGCTTGAGGGAACCTCGGCCGGCTTGAGGGGCCCTTGGTTGGCCTGAGGTGTGTCCAGTCGGACTGACGAGCTCTGCTTCGGCCTGCGGAGGGGTGGGGGGGACTCTGTCGGCCTGGAGTGGTCCTCGGTCGGCCTGGGTGGGAGCTCGGTTGGCCTGAGGGGCCCTCGATCGGCTTGAGGGAGCCTCATCCGGCTTGAGGGGCCCTTGGTCGGTCTGAGGAGCTTTTACTCGGTCTAAGGGGCTCTTTGTCGGCCTGAAGGACCCTTTGTCGACTTGAGGGTACCTCAGACGGCCTAAGTGGCCCTCGGTATACCTGAGGGGACCTCGGCTGGCGTGAGGGGCCCTGAGTGGGCTTAAGGGGCCCTCGGTTGGCCTGAGTGGCTCTCGCTTAGCCTAAGTGGCCCTCGGTATGCCTGAGTGGGCCCTCGGCATGCCTGAGGTGACCTCGGTCGGCGTGAGTGACCCTCGGTCAGCTTGAGGGGGCCTTCAGTTGGTCTGAGGAATCCTCGGTCGGCCTGAGTGGCTCTCGTTCGGTCTGAAGGGACCTCAGCCAGCTTGAAGTTTGTTTTCAGTATGAGGGTTCCTTGGTTGGCCTGAGAGCTCTCAGGCGGCCTGAATGGGCCATTGGTCTGCCTGAGGGGGTCCTCTGGCGGCCTCAGGCGGCTCTCGGTCGGCTTGAAGGGCCCTCGGTCGTCTTAGTCGACTTGCAAGACAAACTTTTTTCCGCCTGAGGTGCCTTCAGTCAGTTTCAGGAGGTGATTTTACGGCCTGAGGGGCCTTCGGTCAGCTTGAGGAGGCCTTCGGTTGGCCTGAGGGGCCCTTAGTCGGCTTGATTGACCCTCGGTCGGCCTAAAGGGGTCCCTAGTGTGTCTGTGGGACTCTTCTGTCGGCCTTAGGGGATCCTATTCTCTCGGTCGACTTGAGGGTCCCTTGGTCGGCTTGAGGGGGCCCTTGGTCGGCCTGAATGAGAACTCAGTCGGTCTGAGGGGGCCATCGGTCGGCTCGAGTGGCTCTTGCCAGGCCTGAGCGGGCCCCAGACTGGTCTTAGAGGGCCATTGTCTAGGCCGGAAAGAACCCAGTGGTCTGAGAGGGGCATCAGTTGGTTTTATACAGTATTTTCCAGGCCTTAGAGCCTTAGGCTCCTTGTCGTTCTGAAATGACCTTTGTCATGCCTGAGAGGGCCCTATGCCTGTCTGAAAGGTATGTTTACCAGTTTGAAAGAACCCTTAATCGTCCAAGGGGGGGGGGGGCGCTTTTCCGGTCTAAGAGAGCCCTAAGTCCCTAAGAGAGGACCCTCCGCTTCTTTGAGAGGATCATCGGTCGACCAGAGATGACCACCGTCTGTTCTGAGAGGGCCTTACGCTTGTATAAGAGGGCCATTGTCAGACCTAAGAGGGCCCTGTGCAAGTCTGAGAAAGCTCTCGGCCATTCTGGAGAGCCCTTAAACGGGCTGAGAGAGCCATGTCGGTCGGAAGCAGTCTTGCAGACTCGGAGTCGTAATCTGAGTCTATTGAAGTCGATATTTTTGCCGGAGTCGGAGTAAGTTAAATTTTTCCGACTCTGTCTGGCATGTGACAATTATGTATGAGGAACGTGTTTTTCAGATGCATTCTTAAAGGGATATTGCCGCCTCCGGAGGATTTCTAAAAAGCAACTTAAATGAATGGTGGGGATCAACAATCATGTATGCTCAAGCTCAAACTTGCTCCTGCAGCACATAAAGCAGTGTATCGGCAAAGCATTTTGTATTTATTTCTGACTCCAAAACGTTGGTTCCAGCTGTGCTCAGTACTAGATTTATGATGGCCGCTCTCATCCAGTTTGGCTGTGGTATTGGCGCCCCCCCCCCCCTCCCCAAGCCCGTACGAATTCGCCGAGACTTGACATTGAAAAGTATATCTGTGTTATAAGGTATAGGTCACATAACTCCTACGGTCCCAAAGTCGACCCATAGCAATTCTTGCTGTTTTATTA
This sequence comes from Chirona hameri, assembly GCA_036785665.1. NCBI lineage: Eukaryota > Metazoa > Arthropoda > Thecostraca > Balanomorpha > Balanidae > Chirona > Chirona hameri. The sequence goes on from JAXIVJ010005558.1 coordinate 55,063, forward strand.
TGAAAGAGGCTGTAACGATCCTGCGTGTATTGTATCACCAGCCAGACCGCCCCTGCGACCTTGTACAGCGGCCGATGTCACTGCGGCCGGTCACGTTCATATACCCGTGCCCCGGCGGCGGCGGGCGGCGGGCGGCGGCGGCGCGGCACAATCCGTAGCGCACGCGGGGCTCTAGCGCGGCTCACATACGTGTGCCCCTAGCCAGGTCACTACAGATCACTACACTCCCTCTTCCTCAATTGCACAATTAATAACCAAACAACGAGTATGATCTAAATTATCAGCAGCCGGCCTGATAAAAATCAGGTGGCTCTCGGACCCTTGTCGATCGCCGCAAGGACGGCTCCACAGATGTCGCCACCCCCTGCTGCTCTGCTCGAGCATGCGAACTCGGCTCCTCCGGCGTGGCCGACGACCGAGCGACGGTCGGCGGCTGCGGCGGCACCACTCCGTGGTGCGCTGGTCGAGCAGGCGTCCCAGGCTGACCCGGCCACGACCGAACGACGGTCGGCGGCTGCGGCGGCACCACTCCGTGGTGCGCTGGTCGAGCAGGCGTCCCAGGCTGACCCGGCCACGACCGAACGACGGTCGGCGGCAGTGACGGTGGCGGTGGCGGTGGCGACACGTCGCGGCGTTCTCCGTCATGCGGCCTCGGCAGAACTGCGGCGTCAGGCTGCGGCCGTGCGGGCAGCTCCTCGGGACCGTCCCACGGTGTGACGTTCCCCTCAGTCGACCGCCGGCTTCTCAGCTGGTCTCCGTATCGTCTCCAGATCCTACCGTCACACAAACGGACAATGTAAGACACAGGTCCATCGGTCCCGATTATGCACCCAGGCACCCACTGCAGTAACCCAACGCCGTAGTTTTTTGCAAAAACCATGTCTCCCACTTGTAGTTTCCGATACTGAGCTGTTCGATCAAAGTACCTTCTCTGCTTGTTTTGCTGCTGAAGTACCGTGTTACTTATATCAGGGAACAGCAAATCTAACCTCGTGCGGAGTTTGCGGCCTGTCATCAGCTCAGCTGGCGTTACCCTCGTCGTTAAATGCGGCGTTGTGCGTTGTCTCATCAGCCACCTGCTGAGCCTGGGGTCCCATGATCCACCCTTAGCTGACTCTCTCTGCAAAGCTAACTTGACTTCCTTCACTGCTCGCTCGGCCAGGCCATTGCCCTGACTGTGGCGGGGGTCAATAGTGCGATGAGCAATGCCATTGTCCCTCACAAACTGTTGAAATTCAGCCGATGTAAAAGTTGTTGCGTTGTCTGTACACAGCATGTCAGGCAAGCCCCATCTTGCAAACATTGCTCGGAATTTGCCGATAGTTGGAGTCGTTGCGGTACTGTACATGACCTCTGCTTCAATCCACTTAGAATGGCTATCCACTACCACAAGCACATATTTGCCTTTCTCTGGTTCTGCAAAATCGGCATGAATTCGGGACCATGCTTTTCCAGGCCACGGCCATGGATGTAACTCACGATGTGGAGGCGAGTCACGACTCTCCTGACAGGCAGCACACTCTCTGGCGACCGCTTCAACGTCTTGGTCGATGCCGGGCCACCAGACGATGCTCCTCGCCAACGACTTCATTCTCCCGATGCCAGGATGACCGACGTGCAGCTCCATTAGCACAGCTCCTCTGGCAGCATCTGGAATGACAACCCGATGACCCCACAACAGCACACCCGCCGTTATAGACAGTTCATCCTTTTTAGCCACAAAGGCTCTTAGGAAGTCAGGGACTTCAGCAGGCCAACCTCCGAATTGTACTAAACGCATGACCTTTGACAAAATTGGATCCCGGCTAGTTAGCTTTGCCACTTCTTTAGCGTCTAACCATCCTTGATCTACCAGCAACACCAATTATTCAGGCTGAACCCCTGTTAGTTCGGCATCTAGCCAGTCCTGGTCCGCTTGAAGCACTAGTTCTTCCGGCTGCGCTCCTTCAATGTAGGGACAAGGCAGCCTACTCAGTGCATCTGCATTAGCAATGTCGTGAGTTCGCTTAAATTGAATGCAGTAATTGTACCCAGATAACTTCAATGCCCACCGTCTGATCCTTCCTGATGCCATCTCTGGCAACGCTTCGTGCTGCCCAAACAGTTTGACGAGCGGCTTATGATCTGTGACGAGGAAGAAGGGACGAACTACCCCGCACAGATACTGATGGAATTTTGTAATTCCCATGACAACGGCCAGACCTTCTCTCTCAATCTGACTGTACTTTTGCTCCGCCATTGAAAGTCTCCTTGAAGCAAAAGCTATGGGCACCTCCCTGCCGTCGGAATCAACGTGAGCCAGTACTGCTGCAACTCCCTTGCATGAAGCATCAGTGGTAAGTACCAGCTGTTTTTCCGGATCAAAATGAACCAACAACGTGTTTGAGGCCAACGATTGCTTCACAGCACAGAAGCTCCTTTCTTGTGAGGGTCCCCAAGTCCAGTCTGACCCCACTTTCAACAGATCATATAATGGTGACAAAACATGAGCACGGTGAGCTATGAATCGTGAGTAGTATGTAACAAGCCCAAGGAAGGACTTGAGTTCACCGACGTTAGCCGGCCGTGGGGCATCGACGATGGCTTTCACCTTGTCAGTAGTTGGCCGAATTCCCTCTCTGCCCAATCGATGTCCAAGATATTCCACACTGTCCTGGAAGAAGGCGCACTTGCTCTCGCGGACGCGCAGGCCCGCGACCTCCAGACGCCTGAAGATGGTCTCCAGCACTCTCCAGTGTTCTTCCTCTGAATCGCTGCCCACGAGAACGTCATCAAGGTAAACAACGACATCAGGCAGCCCACTCAGAACACGCTCAATTTCCCTCTGGAAAACTCCAACAGCACAGTTAACTCCGAACGGCAGTCTGGAATACTGTAGTAAACCGCGAGATGTGTTGATAGTGAGTATATCTCGTGAATCTCTGTGTATCTTGATTTGGTTGTAAGCTTGAGCCAAATCAATTTTTGACCACACTTTCTTCGGCCCTAGTTTAGCAAACATTTCTTCAGTTTTGGCAGTGGAAATTTGTCAAGTTTGACGGCCCTGTTAGCGGTCAGTTTAAAGTTTGCACAGACCCGAATCCGCCCATCTGGGCGCACTACTGGTACAATGGGAGCCGCCCAGCAGCTGTCCCGAACAGGAACCAGCACCCCACTTTTTACATCTGCATCCAACTGTTCTTCTACTTTTTGTTTGTATGCAAACGGCAATGAGCGTGCCTTGAAAAACTTAGGCACGACATTTCTATCAATATCCAGTCTTACTTCAACACCTTTTAACGTGCCCAGCCCCTCACGGAACACGGTGCCATACTTGCTTTTCAGCCGCTGTAGAGGTGAAGTCCTCAGGGCGTGTACCTCAGACCAGCAGATCTTCTCCAGCCAGTTCCGACCCAGGAGACACGGGGCCGATCCTTTGACGACCACCACCGGTAGTTGCCTGTGTAGCCGACCTTTGTGTGTCACATCAGTGTAAAATTCACCAAGCACAGGTATGACGTTGCCCGTGAACGACTTCAATTTGATTGCACTGGCTGTCAGATTAGGACGATTTTGAAAACGAAGGTACGTATGCTCATCAATCAAAGTCACGCCAGCCCCTGTATCCAACTCCATGTTGACCGGCGTGTTACATATCTAAACAGGACACCAAATTGGTGGCGAGCTCACCTGGGCACGGTTCACCATGTACACAGGATGACTCGGGTCCGATACGTTTTCAAATTGAACCAATTCTTCCTCCCCTTGAGCTTCGGACACCCCCTGGTGATGAACTGCAGATCCTTGCTGACGGCAACATCTTGAAATGTGACCCATACGACCGCACTTGTAACATTTAGCCGACTCAAATCTGCATCTCCCACCATGCCGGTTGCCACAGCGCCAGCAGGCCTGACTGTACTTAGCTGCATCAGATGATCTTGGTGCTTGCCTGGCTCCTGTTGTGGTGCTCCTGTCTGTCCTCCCGGGCCCGCTGTCCACCCGGTGAGCAGCAGCCGCCTCTCCACTGAAACAAGAAGCCTCCCTCTGCACTGCCTCCATCGCTTTGGCCTGCTGCAACGCAGATTCAAGAGTCAGGTCACACTTGCTCAACAGTTCCTGTTGACATTTTGTGTCTTTCATTCCACATACTAATTGGTCCCTCAAAGCTGTGTTCAAATAATCACCGAAGTGACATTCCTTAGCCATTTTCCTCAGCGCTGCAACATATTCAGCCACGGACTCATTCACCTGCTGCATTCGCTTGAAAAATTTGAAACGTTCAGCTATTTTTACGCTTTGAGGCTTGAAATGCAGAAGCAACTTGTCCCGAATCTCGGCCAAGGAAGCACTGCCAAGACTCGTAGGGTGCAATAGGTCCTTGATCTTATCAAACGTGACATGTCCTACTGTCGAGAGAAAAACGGCCTTGATCCGTTCTGCGGAGGAAATTCCATTTGCCTCGCAATAGAAATCAAAGCGTTCCAAATAGCTTCCGATTTCCTCCACGCCAGGATTGAATTCACCCAGAGCTCCGTGTACCATACTTGCGTTTCGTCCAGCTCCAGCTCTTCCTCTCTCTCTCTCTCTGCTTGAGTAAGATCCTCGTCGCCACTGTAACGATCCTGCGTGTATTGTATCACCAGCCAGACCGCCCCTGCGACCTTGTACAGCGGCCGATGTCACTGCGGCCGGTCACGTTCATATACCCGTGCCCCGGCGGCGGCGGACGGCGGGCGGCGGCAGCGCGGCACAATCCGTAGCGCACGCGGGGCTCTAGCGCGGCTCACATACGTGTGCCCCTAGCCAGGTCACTACAGATCACTACAGAGGCTAAGGTTGTTGAGAATATAATTAACCGCATACACTTTTTAATTTTAAAGTGCACTGACGGAATGGTGATGTTGTGTTTGCAACATTCAAAAGAAAATAACAGTCTGCAAAGAAGTGATTCTAAATAGAGATGTGGCGACTCTAATTTTACGAATGCTTGGCAAGCATGAGTGGTGCAAATGTATTTTTTGATCTAATGGGGGGAGTTTCGGGAACCAAATTTTGCAGGTGAAATCGGACACGCTTAATCGACCGATACACACCAAAAACTCCATATTGGCCTGCGAGGTGGCAATGACCCTTTAACCCGCGAGTTACTGGGGTATATTTCATAACGCGACTTACTGGGGGGGGGGGGGGGGGGGCTATTTTTAGCCCCCCTCTGATCTCCGGAACTACTGGACCGAATGTAAAAATTCAAACGGCATTCGATAGCCCTTGGAAATTTATCGAGGGAAACATAATATTGTTGACCTCGGGGTCACCGATGACGTCACAGGTCAGGTCAAGTACAAAATGTTTGACCGTGTCAAAAGGTCTCGATGGATGGAATTGTCGCGCAAAATTGCGATATTAAAAGCATAAGCTGTCGATAAATCGGTATGATTCGTGTGTCTGACACTTCTAAGTACCTTTCTAAGCTGTTTATGACCTTGGGTCAGGTCAAGGTCATCCGAGGTCACGAGGTCAAACTGCAGATTACGGTCATTAGACGTTGTAACACATGTTTATGGGTTTGTTTTTCGTCTAGAACGCGAAAAATGACCTTAGAACATTGTTTGTTCCATATAAATAGAAGTAAAAAGCAAAAATGGAAATGCGTTTTTATGCATAGTAATGCTGTGAGAAGTGGCCGATTTTTGACATTTAAAGGTCATAACTCGGTCATTTTTAAAGATATCCACTTGAAATTTGGTACACATATTCACTGCATACGTCTCGATCACATATCTTCCGGTTTTTGGATAACTCTGATTTTTTCTTGAAAATTTTGTTAAAAAAAAAAATATATTTGGATTTCTCAAAATTTTGAATTTCACAAAATCTAAAAAATCCGAGATAGCAGTTTGATAGTCCGGTCTATTGTCAGTAATTTGATTTTAAACAATTTAGTTTATCTCAGATATCATACCTTTGACAGCGTTTTCCGCAAACCATTATTTTGCAACAAAACCCGAAGAACATGACGTCACTCTGACGTCATTCCCGGTTGACCTATCATAGCCTCATATTTTTCCTTTTGCCAACATGTGTGGAATTGATGTGGGAGAAGGTACTGCAAGATTGGTGACGATACCGGTGTTTGTTTAGGAGTTATTGCAAAATAACGGGAAGGGGGGGGGCAAAAAATAGCCCCCCCCCCGTAACTCGCGGCCACCGATGGCGATAATTTAACATTTAACGGCTTCAAAATTGTGTTGCTGTCCTTCAAAAAATGCTATGACCAGTCAGTGTTTACCTATCAACTTCAGTGAAGTAATTTTTCAATTTTATGGTCTGAAACAAGGAAATTGGAGAATAAAAAAAAAATCCCTCTATGAAACGGGCAAAATAGTTCCACAATTGTAATAATTGTAATAGTTTTATAATACGTATATTATATAATAATTATACACTACATATGCATATATATAGTATTGGCCGTTTAGTTTCAACCGTTGGGCCCCCCCCAACCGATTTCATAAAGTTCCACCACTGGTCACCTCAGGTAGGTCGGGTTGGAGCAGCAGTGGTGTGTTAATGTCACCTCAGGTAGGTCGGGTTGGAGCAGCAGTGGTGTCAGGGGCGTCGACACGCGAAAAAACTGGTGCGACTTTTTGCTCGGGGGGGGGGGGGGCGGCACCTAGCATGGGGGCGGCACCTGAGAAGGGGCGGCACCTGGCAAGGGGTGCATACACGTTCAAATTTGTATCTTTCCAGCTTTTTGTCAAGCAAAATTTCGATACCCTACCTGACCATAAACAGCCGATCGTATTTTACCTTTTCTTTGTTAACATTTCGGTACGTAGGGTTTTCGTGACCGTAAGTTTAACTAGCCCGTCCAGCTCCAACTCCAAAGTAGGTATAACAATTTTTTGGGGGCATTCGTCCATTAAATTAGGTGCATTGTCGTCGCTGCCGCTGAATGAAGGTCATCCTGGCAATATGTTAAATCAAGCGCTGAAGGGAGGCAACTACAACACCATGTAAGTTGCCAGATACATTTCTGAGGTTTTCAGCTGAGCGCTCTGCCAACTGGGCTCATGAGTGGTCTGTGACGGGCTGTTCTGCAAGCATTATTGCGGTTTTAGAGCAGCCGTTCGCCGTTGTATCTATTTATAACCAATTATTTGCCTGTTGGATTGCATCTCGGTACAGTTTTTCCTAGAGATTCGTGCTTAAAATGCATGTCAATCTTATAATGTCACTTATACATCACTGCCACGCCGAACTACCGCCGTCTGGCATGTGAGTGAATCCTCTCCGAATACATAAACGAACGCTGATCCTTGAGTAAAACCGTTCCAGGACTCCCCCTCTTCGGAACATTTCATCCTAGTGCTTTTTAGCCATCGCCGAACACCCTCCTCCGAGTATCGTCCTCTGCCACGAACGCCTTCACCACCCTCTCCACGTCGACCTGGTCCAGCAGCGACTGATGGATGTGGCAGACAAGGAGATCTGCTTGAGACGCACAGCTCGTCAAACGCTGTGTTCTCGGCGTTGTCGGAAGCCGGCAGCATGACATCGTTCTCGTCACCGGCCACGGTGGACTCTCGGGTAGGCACGGACGAGGAGCCAGGAACGGGGTCGGCAAGACGTCTGTAAAGGAACCCAAAGGCATTTATTCGCTATCTGAAATGGGACTCTTCTAACCCTTGCCCCGCTGGGGTATTCAGCCGAACGCGCCCCGCTGGGGGGGGGGGGGCAGATTCTGCCTCCCCTTGCCTAACTCCCGAACCAATGGCCGAAGCGAGACGCGCGAGGCGGCGATCGAAAGCTCTCAATGAGACAATTCTAAAGCACACTTATTTTTGTTAAGAGGTGAAGGTGAAAGGTTAATGCCAGGTCAAATATAAAAATCACGTGTTTTCGGATTATTGCCTACAGAGAGCAGCGCGCCCAAACTCAACCAAAACACTTCCAATTTGCTGGAGTATAAGTCTCATACTAAGTACAGGTCAAGGTCAATTTCAGGTCACGAAAGGTCACCACATGAAAAAGTCATATGAAAACCGCTTTACACCTGTGCAATGTGTCATTTCACACGTAGAATTCAATGTTAACGGTAATTTTGACATTTGACCTCAAGGTCAGGTCAATGTCAGGTAAAAAAGGTCAAATTTTGAAATCCAAAATTTGCAATAAAAGACACATGTTGCTGGTCCAGTGTGGTCCCATGATGCTAATGATGCATTTTTTTATCGTAGGATGTCTAAAAATGCCCCAAAAACGCGATTAAAAACATGGCATCATATTATACACTTATTACAGCCATTTGAGGGGCAAATATAGAGATATTGATTTGAAATTTTGCATGGTCAGTACTCACAGGTGGTTCTCTTTCATCTATTTTTCTTAAAGAAAAACAAATGATTTAAGAGCTATTTTTATAAAAAAAAATATAGTTTTTTTCAATTTTTGGGGTCAAAAACCAAACATTTGGACAAGCCGAAATTGCCATTTTGTAGAGAATGTCATTTACTTTTTTTGCGGTTTTTGTTTGCTATTTGCTTCAATACTCGATGTTTTATGATCGATCAAACATTCGTCGATTTTTGACCCAAAAAAATGGCGTGACATAACGTCACTTACACATCATTTTCTCAAAAACTTTTCGGACCATTTTGTCGATTTTTTCTTCAGAAAGACGTCAAATTGATGCCAAATAAGGTGCTGAAAGTGTCGCGTTGATATCTAGCGTTGTTTCGAAGTTATTGGGAAAACCCGAGAGGTGGGGGGGGGGGGCAGATTCTCCCCCCCCCCCCCAGCGGGCGAGTTAAGGCTTAGGGCCTTTTCTGACAAATATGTCCCTCCAAACGAAAATCGGTGGCACCGGGCCTGCCAAGTACCATCAAAACCATTATAGATAGGAATACTTATCTCCCTGGATTTGATCCACTTCTCTTCTCATGCCAAAGTTTAAGATTTTGCCTACATCCTGAGAAAAGTTGGAAGGATTTAACCCAGCCTTTCGAACTGAATACAAAACTGCACGCCTGACCAGGAATTGTTTCAATAAAAACACTATCAAATCTTAACTTTTCCGTCAAAATTCACCCCATGAACTGGCTTCTGATCTCATCCCCCGGGCTGCTGCCGTCAAATCCCACCCTTTCTTCTCCGCTCTGAAGCACGCACCCGACTTCTTCTCTCTTTTGGTCTTTGGCATTTTCAGGCAGAATATCGACCCAAAATAACTCCTTTGACCACCTTACTTCATTGTAACCATTCACATGTCACACAACACAGGACCGAGGACGTGCAAATCCCCTGTGGCCGTGCCGTGCCAACAGCTACCATAAGCCTAACAATAGCATCACGAAACAACTACAAAGAAGCGTTGCGTTTTGTTTGCCGCAATCTGATTAAAACTGCTTCCCAAAAAATGGCAGCGCTGCCGTCAATTGTTTTGAGGTTAACTCCCCGTCATGGGTGGAGCTTTTCAGACAAAGTTGGTGGGGCAAAATATCACATTGGCCGGTTGTTTTGCATGGTTGAAGTGAAAAATGGTCATTTTAACGCCAGGAAACGTTCAAATCTGACAAAAGTTGGTGGGGCAAGCAGAAAGTTGGTGGGGCACTGGGCAGTGGCCCCACCATTTGAATAGGAAACTCCACCCGTGCGAGTCCCCGTAATTACTAATATGTTATTGAGAACTGATTGCAGTTAAAAGGAAACAGCTGTTAGCTTTTTCATTCATTTTCAAGTCTTATGACTTACTACGTCGAGTTGTTTAAGAACTACTGAAGCCTGAGTCTACACCAAAAAGACATCGATGGGCCATGGCCGCCATGATACGGCATAACCTTATCAGGATTTAGGGACGGCAGATATTCGTTGCGGCACTTGGCTGAGGGGTGGCACCTGGCTGAAGGCGCCGCACCAGGCTGAAGGGGTGGCACCTTGCTGAAGGGGCGGCACCTGGCTGAGGTTCGGCACCTGGCTGAAGGGCGGGCGGCACCTGACTGAAGGGGCGGCACCTGGCTGAAGGGGCAGCACCTGGCTGAAAGGGCGGTACCTTGCTGAAGGGGCGGCACCTGGCTGAAGGGGCAGCACCTGGCTGAAAGGGTGGCACCTTGCTGAAGGGGAGGCACCTAGCTGAGGGACGGCATCTGGCTGAATGGGCGGCACCTGGCTGAAGGGGAGGCACCTAACTGATGGACGGCACCTGGCTGAAGGGGCGGCACCTTTCTGAAGGGGCGGCACCTGGCTGCAGTGGCGGCACCCGGCTGAAGTGGCGGCACCCGGCTGAAGGGGCAGCATATTCTGAGGGGCGGCACTTGCTGAAGGGGCGGCACCTGGCTGAAGGGACGGCACCCAGTTGAGGGGCGGCATCTGTTTTAGGGGCAACACCTGGCTGAAGGAGGGCGTCTTTCTGAGGGGCGGCACCTGGATGAAGGGGAGGCACTTTTCTGAAGGGGCGGAAACTTTCTGAAGGGGTGGCACCCGGCTGAAGGGGCAACATCTTCTGAGGGGCGGCACCTGGCTGAAGGGGCGGCACCTGGCTGAAGGGGCGACACATGGCAAAAAGGGCGGCATCTTTTGAGGGACGGCACCTGACTTGGGTGGCGTCCGGTCAGTGACGGCACCTGGGTATGGGACAGCGCCTCGTCGAGGGCGGCACCTAGAAGGTGGCGGCACATTGGATCGTCCAAAAAAGTGGTGCGACTAGTCTGAATGGTCTGTTAGGCGTCGACGCCCCTGAGTGGTGTGTTAATATCACCTCAGGTAGGTCAGGTTGGAGCAGCAGTGGTGTGTTAATGCCACCTCAGGTAGGTCGGGTTGGAGCAGCAGTGGTGTGTTAATGTCACCTCAGGTAGGTCGGGTTGGAGCAGCAGTGGTGTGTTAATGTCACCTCAGGTAGGTCGGGTTGGAGCAGCAGTGGTGTGTTAATGTCACCTCAGGTAGGTCAGGTTGGAGCAGCAGTGGTGTGTTAATGTCACCTCAGGTAGGTCGGGTTGGAGCAGCAGTGGTGTGTTAATATCACCTCAGGTAGGTCAGGTTGGAGCAGCAGTGGTGTGTTAATGCCACCTCAGGTAGGTCGGGTTGGAGCAGCAGTGGTGTGTTAATGCCACCTCAGGTAGGTCGGGTTGGAGCAGCAGTGGTGTGTTAATGTCACCTCAGGTAGGTCGGGTTGGAGCAGCAGTGGTGTGTTAATGTCACCTCAGGTAGGTCGGGTTGGAGCAGCAGTGGTGTGTTAATGCCACCTCAGGTAGGTCGGGTTGGAGCAGCAGTGGTGTGTTAATGTCACCTCAGGTAGGTCGGGTTGGAGCAGCAGTGGTGTGTTAATGCCACCTCAGGTAGGTCGGGTTGGAGCAGCAGTGGTGTGTTAATGCCACCTCAGGTAGGTCGGGTTGGAGCAGCAGTGGTGTGTTAATGTCACCTCAGGTAGGTCGGGTTGGAGCAGCAGTGGTGTGTTAATGTCACCTCAGGTAGGTCAGGTTGGAGCAGCAGTGGTGTGTTAATGCTACCTCAGGTAGGTCGGGTTGGAGCAGCAGTGGTGTGTTAATGCCACCTCAGGTAGGTCGGGTTGGAGCAGCAGTGGTGTGTTAATGTCACCTCAGGTAGGTCGGGTTGGAGCAACAGTGGTGTGTTAATGTCACCTCAGGTAGGTCGGGTTGGAGCAGCAGTGGTGTGTTAATGTCACCTCAGGTAGGTCGGGTTGGAGCAGCAGTGGTGTGTTAATGTCACCTCAGGTAGGTCGGGTTGGAGCAGCAGTGGTGTGTTAATGTCACCTCAGGTAGGTCGGGTTGGAGCAGCAGTGGTGTGTTAATGTCACCTCAGGTAGGTCAGGTTGGAGCAGCAGTGGTGTGTTAATGTCACCTCAGGTAGGTCGGGTTGGAGCAGCAGTGGTGTGTTAATGTCACCTCAGGTAGGTCGGGTTGGAGCAGCAGTGGTGTGTTAATGTCACCTCAGGTAGGTCGGGTTGGAGCAGCAGTGGTGTGTTAATGTCACCTCAGGTAGGTCGGGTTGGAGCAGCAGTGGTGTGTTAATGTCACCTCAGGTAGGTCAGGTTGGAGCAGCAGTGGTGTGTTAATATCACCTCAGGTAGGTCGGGTTGGAGCAGCAGTGGTGTGTTAATGTCACCTCAGGTAGGTCGGGTTGGAGCAGCAGTGGTGTGTTAATGTCACCTCAGGTAGGTCGGGTTGGAGCAGCAGTGGTGTGTTAATGTCACCTCAGGTAGGTCGGGTTGGAGCAGCAGTGGTGTGTTAATGCCACCTCAGGTAGGTCGGGTTGGAGCAGCAGTGGTGTGTTAATGCCACCTCAGGTAGGTCGGGTTGGAGCAGCAGTGGTGTGTTAATGTCACCTCAGGTAGGTCGGGTTGGAGCAGCAGTGGTGTGTTAATGTCACCTCAGGTAGGTCGGGTTGGAGCAGCAGTGGTGTGTTAATGTCACCTCAGGTAGGTCGGGTTGGAGCAGCAGTGGTGTGTTAATGTCACCTCAGGTAGGTCGGGTTGGAGCAGCAGTGGTGTGTTAATGTCACCTCAGGTAGGTCGGGTTGGAGCAGCAGTGGTGTGTTAATGTCACCTCAGGTAGGTCGGGTTGGAGCAGCAGTGGTGTGTTAATGTCACCTCAGGTAGGTCGGGTTGGAGCAGCAGTGGTGTGTTAATGTCACCTCAGGTAGGTCGGATTGGAGCAGCAGTGGTGTGTTAATATCACCTCAGGTAGGTCGGGTTGGAGCAGCAGTGGTGTGTTAATATCACCTCAGGTAGGTCAGGTTGGAGCAGCAGTGGTGTGTTAATGCCACCTCAGGTAGGTCGGGTTGGAGCAGCAGTGGTGTGTTAATGTCACCTCAGGTAGGTCGGGTTGGAGCAGCAGTGGTGTGTTAATGTCACCTCAGGTAGTTTTTCATATTTTGACAAATGACCTTCCTGAAGAAGAAGAAGACCCAAGGAGGGAGAAACTTTTTTTCCCCAAGGACCTGTTTCAGTGCCTTGGTGTCTGGTATACTGATGTTATGTTGTTGAGGCTGCTATAGCCTGCCTTCCTGAGCAGAGATGTGCCACGTCCTTGGTGTAAGGTTCAGTGTCCCTTTCCTGTCTTGTTAATGTTGGGTGGAGTGGAAGGGATTGTGGTTGCAATTAACTTGAAAATGAGATTTGTTGGCTGTATGCCCTCTGCTATTTCTTACGGATATTAGGGAGTGTAAAAATGGATAGTGTGCAAAAAAATAAAAAAAATAATGTCTTTTGAAGTAGATTCAAATATTTCAAATTACCTATGGCCATGAAAAGTGCATTTTGGTTTATTGTACTAGACAATTCGAAGCTTTTTAGATTTAGCGCGCTGAGTCACTCGATCTTCCAGGTTAACGCGCTGGTGACGTTCTACCGGGACTCACCGAAGCATCTTAAGGGAAATAATTACCTTTTCCCACAAAAATGGAGTTAGCGCTTGAAATCGCCAGACGAGACCAAAATATATTGTAAATTCATCACATTTTGCATGGAAACTTTCCTACCGAAAGATATTTCAAGTTATAGTTGATAAGCGTTCCAAGCTTTTAACGACCGGTACTTGCAAGTACTTTTGGTCCTCATCAAACTGCGGGCTTTTCCCGTATTGTTTTTTTACGCAATGGAGTGGAAAATATATTGTGCGTTCTGCTTGTTGTGATTATATGCCCAGCGATCCTCTAAAACTAACAGCGATTGGAAAAAATGGCAATAAAAGTGGAAGCTCATCGATGCACATCGATGTTAGTGGTTGCGACCCTCAATTTGTGAAAATCGCTTAATTTGTTTTCAACATTAGGAGTTTTGTATAACTTGTCTGTGGCTGTATATAACACTATGCTTTATATTATCATGAAAAATAAAATAAAATCCCAAAAAACTAACAAAGAATAACACAAAACTGGCAATTAAATCGGAAGCTCATCGATGCACATCGACAGCGACCTATTTAGCGTCGGCGATTTGTTTACAAAGTCATTGTCATGCTTCTCGGCGCACTTAACCATTTGTGGCGAGTTGTTCCTGATTATATGCTGAGAAGCGGGTATCATCAAAGGCTATCATCCCATATTCCCGTTTAGTATACCCAAGTCCCGTAGCAAGCTTCGTTAATGACGTCACTGGTGCCATTCTTGTGTGGTATTGCAAAATATATCTGATTGTGAGTTGGAAGTTAATTAAAGACTTATTCAAAGTTCTTTTTTTGAATTTTCTTGTTAATAATTATGTAAGGTATTTTATCACTGTATTTCATAGTAGTTGACACTTCAGAAACTTATGACGTAATAATATTATACCCAATATGCATTTCCCTCGCCTTTTGCTACTGTGGCGCAGTGCCGAGTGCTTTGCGAATACTTGCTTGCATGGGGTTCAAATCATTCCGCCCTTATTTCATTCGAGTTGGTATAGTTTGCATGTTGTTGTTGTTCATGACTTATACTGATAGTCAGTCATGCATCACGGATGCTTCACGGATTGCTTAACCGATCAGTTTGATCGGAAACGTCACAGAGCCTCCAAAAATGCCGTACTCGATGTAAACAATGTTAGGGAAGGACGAATTTGTCAATGACCTTCATGAAGTACACAAGGTACTTACAAGGTACTAGGAATTTGGGAATAATTTTATTTAATTCTTAAATTTAAATAAAATAATTTAAAACCATAACGGTAGCCTAAGAAATTGTTGCTAACAAAATGAAAAGGTCATTATTTCCCTTTAAGGGATTTCATTTTGCCTCACCAACTTATTTTGACAAACTCCACCCATAATGTGTGGTGATAAACAGGTGTAGATTGGGTGTGATTTTATTTTTGGTGTAGATTGGGTGGAATTATTTTTTCAGCGATATTGAAGGAAAAAAGTGTTGTCATTGGCGGACATAGGTTATGCAAAAAAAACGTGAGTCAACAGATCTACCATAAAAGTCGCTGGGATTAGTAATTTGGTAACCATTTATTGGTTGTATTTTATATTGCATGAAGTCTCAAAAACTCTCCCAACATACATCCAAAAGCACATTGCCGTAATATTTCGCCACCAATGGCCAAAAAATGACGTGATGAGTTACTTATAATTAGGGAGCCATAAGTCAGCACAAAATAAAGATATTGCTTTGAAATTTGGTTTGGATACCTTCCATATTTGTTTCTTTGATGTGTATTCCGTTTTTGTAATATCTTCAAGAAAAGATCTTGAGGAAATTTTCCCGAAACAAAAAACAAAATTGTTGGATTTTTTAAAGTCAAAAATCCAAAATTTTAAATAATCCGAGATAGCCATTAGAAAAAATGCAATCTCCTTTATTTTGACGTTTTGTATTTGCAATGTTCATCAAAACTCGATTTTCTACGGTTTTTCAAACATTTGTCGTTCTTCCACTAAAAATTGCATGACATGACGTCATTAAAGCGTCATTGTCTCCCAACGTACTATAAAGTATATCATATCAATATATCAATTTCATATTATCAATTTTCGTATATCAATTTCATTGATCTATCATAATTGTCAAGGTATTGAGAAAATCCAGGAAGGGGGGGGGCAGACATTGCCCCCCCCCCCCCCCCTCAGCAGGGCGCGGGTTAAGTATAAGCTGCGCATTATGTGCATTAGCGCGGTTTCCGTCGTGCACTGCATGCATGATAAATACCACTGCATGATATTGACGTAACGTCTGGCCTATTCAACGGAAATGCCAGGCCTGCATTATCAAGCTCGTAAATAATCATGGCATTATACAAATGAGTTTCCATAAATTGGATAATTAGACCTAACTCATGAACCTTAGCCATACCAAATTTAGGAGGAGGGGGCACTTTGATATTAGTTCCCCCTTGCAAAGTCAAGGGGGGCATGGTGCCAGGGTGCCCCCCCCCCCCCTCCCCGTTCCGCCGCCTATGGTGGCGGGTGCAGCGGCCGAGCCATGCCCCGCGCGGCTAGTAACGCTTTACCAAATTTGTCATAAATATGAACCGGGCAAAATGTGGCAATAGATATTGTGGATATGCATTAAGGACACATGTATGAAGGTGTTCTATATGCTCTAAACCGTAGCATTCTTTGGCATTTATTTGCCGAGATTGTCAAAACTGACATTATTATTGTTTATGTCAGCAATAAAGGCGCAAAATATATTTTGTCTGTTTTCTATGGACATTTTTTTCCTTCAGAATTTACCCGCACATGAAAAAAATATGAAGTGGGCTTTTATTTCATGCCAAAAAAAATACATATTTTGGTGATACAAAAACACACATTAGACAAGCTCCAAAATCGGCAAACTCATTGGTCCATAGGCCCAGTTCATGAACTTTTCAGAACTCGTGAGTTGAAGACATCAAAAAACATATTCGAAAGATGTTTTAGTCAATATGACTGGTGATTCCCGGGCCCATGGACATTTCTCTGTGAGAAAAAGTACATTGTAACTCAAAATTAGATTCAGCCAAAATGGGGATTTTGGCCGCTCTGAAACCAAATAGCAATGCAGTGCAGTAAAGTGTAGTGCAAGTAGCAATGCAATGCAGTGTACAGTGGTGTGTTGACGATGTGACGCGTGGTGAACACGTGACAGTGCCTCGATCATTCTGCTCACGGTTAACGCCAAGACGCTGCCACCCGACTTTGACAGCCCATGAACCAACGACCGCTATACTGCCACGTCACGTCAACTGGTACAACAACGCCGCATCCCGACCCATCCCGACCCAGCACCAACGACCGCTATACTGCCACGTCACGTCAACTGGTACAACAACGCCGCATCCCGACCCATCCCGACCCAGCGCCGCATCCCGACCCGCCGCCACACACACGGCGACGCCGCGCCGCAACGCCGCATTCCGACCCAGAGGCGATCTTCGCTATGTTCGTCGACGTCTTCGGCGGTGTGATGAGCAAAAAATGTCAGACTCGTCTCCGCCCGGATGGTACTCCGTTTGCAGTCTCAGCACCTCGCCTCGTGCACTTCACCCTTCACCGCCGGCCCAACCCTTGCCAACTAGCCTCCCAGGGGAAATCTTCGACGCTGAAAACGTGCAACGGTAAAGCATAGAACTGATTTAAGCGTCTCCGATTTGCAAAAAAAGATAAACGAGTGCGTTTCACCGAAACAACAAATGTTTGCATTATTTTATTAACGTGTGTGTGTGTGTGTGTGTGTGTGTGTGTGTGTGTGTGTGTGTGTGTGTGTGTGTGTGTGTGTGTGTGTGTGTGTGTGTGTGTGTGTGTGTGTGTGTGTGTGTGTGTGTGTGTGTGTGTGTGTGTGTGTGTGTGTGTGTGTGTGTGTGTGTGTGTGTGTGTGTGTGTGTGTGTGTGTGTGTGTGTGTGTGTGTGTGTGTGTGTGTGTGTGTGTGTGTGTGTGTGTGTGTGTGTGTGTGTGTGTGTGTGTGTGTGTGTGTGTGTGTGTGTGTGTGTGTGTGTGTGTGTGTGTGTGTGTGTGTGTGTGTGTGTGTGTGTGTGTGTGTGTGTGTGTGTGTGTGTGTGTGTGTGTGTGTGTGTGTGTGTGTGTGTGTGTGTGTGTGTGTGTGTGTGTGTGTGTGTGTGTGTGTGTGTGTGTGTGTGTGTGTGTGTGTGTGTGTGTGTGTGTGTGTGTGTGTGTGTGTGTGTGTGTGTGTGTGTGTGTGTGTGTGTGTGTGTGTGTGTGTGTGTGTGTGTGTGTGTGTGTGTGTGTGTGTGTGTGTGTGTGTGTGTGTGTGTGTGTGTGTGTGTGTGTGTGTGTGTGTGTGTGTGTGTGTGTGTGTGTGTGTGTGTGTGTGTGTGTGTGTGTGTGTGTGTGTGTGTGTGTGTGTGTGTGTGTGTGTGTGTGTGTGTGTGTGTGTGTGTGTGTGTGTGTGTGTGTGTGTGTGTGTGTGTGTGTGTGTGTGTGTGTGTGTGTGTGTGTGTGTGTGTGTGTGTGTGTGTGTGTGTGTGTGTGTGTGTGTGTGTGTGTGTGTGTGTGTGTGTGTGTGTGTGTGTGTGTGTGTGTGTGTGTGTGTGTGTGTGTGTGTG
>JAXIVJ010005559.1:0-73028 GCA_036785665.1 Chirona hameri
GATACAGTGTCCCATCTTGTCAATATCAGGTTTTGTTTCAATCCAGTATTACCATTTACGATATTACCTCAGCAGTATAATGCCATGTGAAGTGCAGACAGTCATGGCACTGAAGCAAGTGCCTTTTGACCACATGTTGTGTGCATGCATCAGAAATCCTGCGCGATCAACACGACCTAGCTAGTTGTGAAGGGTTGCGCCTCAGCTGGAAATGGTTGGGGCCGACAGGATGGTTCCGTCACCAACATACCGAGATGACGCCACTCTTGCCCTGATCTTACCTCCGTGTTAGAACTTCATTGGTTGGAACTTTCGGATGTCCGCTGAAGTTGAACTTGTCTGTAGTTCTATTGTAAGTATGGACACAATCAGTGTGGTCATTTTGCTCTTTCTTGTGTACTGTATACTTGGCCACACAATTCCGTGTCTGTCAGACTTCTCTCCGTCTCTCTAATGTTGTCATCGGTGATGGTCGGTGTGCGCAATGACGGTGAAATATGTGTGGTGCATTATGAACTCATGAATGTTGTGTTAGAGAAATCAATGATTAACTATGCCATTGCAATGGCACGTCCGCTTCCGTCTCTGACGTCACCTGACCTGAATGCGACCGCTGTCCAACGGCCACAGGCCCTCCCAGTCAGCGGCAAATGCGAGCGCCGAAGCGACTCGAGCCCGGGCTGCCACTACAGGGGAGGTCAGAGCGCCAGCGTTCTCCCACTGAGCTACAGGGGCGGAAAGACACCGTTCATAGCGTTCTAAATCTTTACACCCCAATAAGTTTTTATTTAACTGATGAAATGAGCCTTAAGGATTATTACGGGGTTTTTTTCCAGAATAATTGAGTTACATAGTAAAAACGTACTTATAAAGGTGGTAGAAGTCCCACGGTAGCCACATTTTTCTGGAAAAAAAAATGACCCTCTTCTGCACGTAGGACATTCCAAAGTGCGCGTTGATGCCACCGCGTTTTTCTGCAGGACCGGCTGAGGCAGAGCCAGTCATTCTTTTATGCTAATTAAAAAAACACAGTCACTTATGTCATATTTCCGGTAAAATAAGCAATATTTGAAAAGAAAATAAACTTGTTTTGTTCCAACGACAGCAGCAGTTACCTAGTTTCTTCCCATACAATTATATATTGTCAGAAATTTTCATAGCCAGAAAAATTATTACGCCACCATCAAATTCTCTAACGCTTAAGGCCAGAGATAAGAAAACCACAAAAAAACACAAAACCTCAACGAACAGTGTGTAGTAAACAAAAGTCCCGTCAGTTTCTGAATTGTATTATAATTTTGTGATCCAGTGTAGACTTGCAGACAATGTAAAGCTCTAAAATTGACTAAGATTAAAAGTGGTGGACAGTAGTGCCGATCAAGTACCTCGTTATCTGATATTAGTCTCCGAAAAACGCCCAAGTTTTAACGCTGATAATTGCTGAAATTATTGGACTAAATGAGCATTAAGGTCCCTGTTATATGTCTTAAACGTGTTTAAAAGCTCATACAACTGCATAAAGAGTGCATTTACTTTTCAGGACGGAAACCCCGTATAATCACCTTTAATGTGGGTATTTGTGCACTTCCCTGCTACTGCAGCGTTATTTATGTCGGACAGCCTAGTCACGCCGTTGACCTAGCTTATCTCACGCGTGGAACGAAATCACACACAGTTCTTGTACCAAAAATCGGATGAGATTTATTATTAATGAAGTCATTTCATGTACAGAACATCATTCCCTACATGTAGCGTATGTACAAATAGACTCTGCAGTACGTACACCAGACAAAGCCTGCCACGTGATATGCTAAAGAAACAATGCTCTATACAGTGGAGTAGCAAAATAAAAAAGGTAGATAAAAATCATGATTGTCGCGTTGCGATTTCTGTGATGTTCGAGAACTGTTCAAAAGCAAACAACACGGGGGCGCGAAACAAAACGTCGCACGAAAATAGAAGCATGGAAGACAATACTAGCTAGAACGTAATTCAGCTCAAACTAGCGCGTGACAGATCCATAGTTGCAGGTAATCCGCACACACTCAGCACGGAGACGGTTATAAACGCGACCATTGACAAAATCACCACCTCTGTACACCCGCAGTCCCAGCTGCGCTGCCACGCCGGGGGGGCCGCCCTGGGGCCTCCTCGAGACGCCGCACGCAGTGCACCAGAGTGGATCACCAGTCTGTCTGCACTGCCGGCACACCCGAGAGAGCCGCTCCCTCCCGTCCGTGCGGCGCCGAGTCAGAGTAGCTGCCCACCGCCGCAGCCCGCGGCGCGTTGTGCAGGGGCCCCACGAGTCCGTCTAGCGGCCATCAATCGCACTGCGAAGTTCATCACATCACAGCAAGGGGCGTCGAGCTGGAGTATTCGATCGGGAGCTGTTCCGCGTCACAGGAGGTTGGACTTATTGCTCTCCGCACTTTTCCCCCCCAGGAGTTCTGGAGTCCGAAGTCAGCGAGTCTGGACGACGCGAGCGCACGCGCCGCCGGCGTTCAGTAATTTTGATTCGTTCCCCCGCGTGCACTACGGAGCCGACACTGCGCCACTCTCATATCAACGGAGACCGCTGGTAGATCTCGTTCGGATGCGTGTTGGGACTGGCACTCTGGTTCTGGACTGCGACATTGCTGAAACCCACAGCAGAATTGCCGGTAAACATCAGTATGTATGGATGTAGCTTTAACACGCTTGGGGACAAAATAGATAGGCGTCTTCCCCGTCATGCTTCACACCACTGCTTCGTGCCATTCGATTTCCAGTGGCAGTAACTTGTTCAGTATACTGCAAAAACTAGCGAACCCAACACGGGTTACGCTGACCAATAAATCACAGACACGCAAAAAAGGAGAAAGCGCGAGCCTGAGTCACAGGCAGCTGTAATAAATTATTACGAAACATACTGTTTCTTTCTCAATTCGTGCTTCAGTTATTGATCCACTACCACCTGCACAGGCGAGCAATACATACCGCTTGTTTCTTCTCCCAGATCTTCATGGCGTTTTTGTACTTCTCAAACTCGCTGCACCAGTCGGAGTATAATCTTCTGGTATCCTGAGGAAAGAGGGCCACAATGGTCACCAAGGGAGGTGTACTCCAGAGCGGTGGGCCTCCTGTGTAACAGAGGCCACCTCACTGACTCACAGACTGCACGAGGCGCCAACGACGCGGACAGCCGAGGAGGAGTCAATTATGACAGGCAACGACCCGCCAACGAGCCAGGCAGGCAGCCACCCAGCCCAGTCAGTCCAGCCCTAGCTATTCCAGCCCAGTTCAGTTAAGTCCAGCTCAGCTCAGTCTCATTTTAGATTCAGCTCAGCTCAGCCTCAGCTCAGCTCAGCTCAGTTCAGTTCAGCTCAGCTCCAGTTCAGCTCAGCTCTCAGCTTAGCTCAGCTCAGCTCAGCTCAGCTCAGCTCAGCTCCAGCTCAGGCTCAGTCTCAGCCCAGCCCAGCCCAGCTCAGTTCAGCTCAGACTCAGCCCAGCACGGGCTCACCCGAGCTCGGCTCCAGCTCAGCTCAGCACAGTTCAGTTCAGCTCAGCTCAGTCAGTTCAGCTCAGCTCAGCTCAGTTCAGCTCAGCTAGCTCTAGTTCAGTTCAGTCAGTTCAGTTCAGTTCAGCTCAGCTCAGCTCAGCCCAACTCAGCTCAGTCAGCTCAGCTCAGCTCAGCCTCAGCACGGCTCAACCCAGCTCTGTGGGGCTCAGCTCAGCACAGCTCGGTCAGCTCAGCTCAGCCCACCACCAGTCGCAAGCCACTGTCCAGCCATACCCACCCAGCCTGCAGCTAAGGCCACAGTCAGTCCCTGCAGCTAAGTCCCAGTCAGTCCTGCAGCTAAGTCAAGCCAGTCCTGCAGCACGTCTGTTCGTCACGGGACGCGGCGACGCTGAACCCTACCTTGGACTTGTCGGGCGCGGCGCAGCGGTGCACGTCGACGGTGACGCATACATGCAGAGCAGGTCGGTACCCAGCTGCGCCTCGGATGTTGCCCGCGGACCTCCTCTGCGATGGACAGAACACCACCATGGCCGGGCGCCTCGCGCTGAGTCCGCACGTACTTCTCCCGGACGCCACTCGACCGTGGCAAGGGGTTAGGTTATGGTTTAGGTAGACATACATATAGATATATATAGTATATAAATAATATATATATAATAAATATATATGATATATAATATATATATATATATATGAATATATATATATATATATATATATATAATAATATATATATATATATATAAATATATATATACTTTATATATATAAATCTCTAACACACTCGATAGTCTCACACTCTCACAAACACGACAGCACACACACACTACACACTCACTACCACACACAGCGACTTCAAACACACACGACCAACACACACACGACTCGACTCACACACACACACACACCGACACACACCACACAAAACAGAGTGACACAGCACTACACACACTTACACCACACACTTAGCTCTGACACACCACTCACACACACTCTACTCACACACACACACGTACACTCAGCAGCTGACACGACACACATCCGTACCCACACACTCACGACACACACTACACAGCCCACACACAACAACAGCTCACAGCACACTCGACACACACACACACACACACACAGCTAAACACACACGACACAAAGCACTACACACGTACACGGACACACGACTGCACACTCTCACACACACACGACACGACAGCACACACACGACTCAGCACACACACTACCTATCACACACACACTCACTACACACATACATACATACATACATACACCACACACGTACACACACACACACACAAACACACACGACTACACCGACACACATCACGACACACATCACTACACACTACACACCTACAGCTCAGCTACTTACAAGCACACGACACACACTACACACAGGCTCACACAACGACAC
Source organism: Chirona hameri (assembly GCA_036785665.1). Classification (NCBI taxonomy): domain Eukaryota; kingdom Metazoa; phylum Arthropoda; class Thecostraca; order Balanomorpha; family Balanidae; genus Chirona; species Chirona hameri. The sequence goes on from JAXIVJ010005559.1 coordinate 4,929, forward strand.
CCGACACGATCACCACACACGACACGGGACACACACACACACGACACTACACTACACACAACTACGACACAGCACACACGACACTACACACACACACGACTCCACACTTACTACACGACACGACGGTACACTACACACACACCCACACACACTCACACACACATACCGACACTCTCACTACACGACACCAGCGACGGTACACACACATCACACGTTACACGACACACCACATCCACACCACGTACTACACACACACTACACACACACGATCACTACACACTACCAACAGCGGACACACACACTCCTGGACTACACTCACGACACGGTCACCTTGACACACAGCACACACTGACACACTTCACACTCATCACACACCACTCACACGACACTGACACACATCACACACACTACTGACTCTTCACGTACTCACGACACCCTTCCACTCCCTACTCCTACGGCGAGGCTTCGGTAACGTGTACGTAAACTGACGCCCACCACACAAAAACGTCGCACACACTACACACTACTCACAACTCACACACACACCCACACCACACACGTACCCACACGCCAACAGCGCTGCCACCCGCACGGCACCAGGTGCTCTGTATAGCTTTAGAAGTGAATAGGTGAACGCCCACCACTCACACACTCACAGCACAATCGCTACACCGGACTTCCCTCGAACCTGGCCGGAGGTAAGGTTCTGGTAGCGATCACTAGCACACACACTGTCAAATAGGACGTCCCTGGACTCCACTCGATCCTGCGATGGTTAGGTTAGGTTAGGTAGACATCAATCTCGTGCATTACTCCCCAGACTTCCTTCGCGGACTCCACTCGATCCTGGGCGAAGTTAGGTTAGGTTAGGTAGACATCATATAGATAGGTATATAGACTTCTCCGGACTCCACTCGATCCTGGCGAGGTACAGAAGGCAGGGAGGGGGGGGGGGGGGGGGTGAGTCGTTGGGGAGGAGCGAGCGGGGAGTGAGTCGGTCGGGGGGGTGTGGGGGGGGGGGTGGGGGGGCAGTGGCGTGACATGGGTGATGAGATATGGCTGACCGAACGGAGACAGATATTTAAGTGTCACTCGAGTGCGGTTTATGTTTGGCGGCCGTCAACAGGCATAGAGGTAACACATGACGACACGTTCGAAAAGCTAACCAATGACATTTCAAAGAAAGGAAGTACTTAACGTCTGTTTTACTCTCCGCACACACTTAAGTGTACTCAGTTGATCGCTAGCACATGATAAGACAGCCACTGGGCACTGCCTGGGAGTTGACGAAGTAAAACCTACACAATGGTGACTTCAGGTAGCGTACTAGGTAATAATGCATCAACGTAGTGATCGAGCGTCAATGTCTCAAATAGCCATACAAGAGATCAAGTTCCTTAGGGTTAAGAAAAGCTATAGAACAAGCACCACCCAATATGACCGGATGTAAACCTTCCCACCTGAAATCAGGCTGGAATAAACTGGCCGTCATAACCTGCACGCCACTAGAGCCCTCCGCCGAGTGACACGCCGCGCCGGTCGGGGTGCAGGGAAAAGGGCGTGTGTGTTGGGGTCATACGACTGTTGGCGCCAGTATTTACTACGAGCTGCTTCTACACAACGGTGCCTAGCCGTGCAGTCAGTCTGATAGGTGTGGCTGTTCAAAACCAACAGGTGGCTGGTATGACATTGGTTTCTTTAGACGAGCCACTTGCCAACTAACATGATTTGAATCGTGTAAGCCAAGTAATCAAATAAGTATACGAGACCCAGCAACTAATTTTCACAGCTTCAATGAAGTTCATTATCTAAGTTCCTAACCGCTGGTGGTAACAGTAGGCGAATACCAGCTGGCGAACCAAACCAGGGTACTTTGAGAATAAATAGGAGCTCTTTATCAGAAGGCCAGAAAGTACGAATTCACAGCGTTCACAAACTTCGCAATGTAAGCCCATTATGTAATTGACATTGTGAGCCAATACCCCAGACTCCTTGAATTCGTTAAATAATGCAGTTCGCAGCAAGTCCTGGGGTCGTAATTTCAAAATTACGGATATTTAACTCTGGGAGCTTCAATTACAAACCTTACAAGTTACATCCCCTGGGGTCTGGCTTTAGTAAAGATCACACATTTTGGTGCCGAGCTTATGTTATCCCAGTAATATTTCACGTGCGATTAAGCGTAACGACAGTAGGTGCATCATCGGCCCGGTCCTATATGGAGTAACACGTGACAGACGAGGCACGGTGACCCGCTCTGCCGGACCTACCGCGGGCGGACCTGCGCACTGTTCAGAACATCTCACAGCGTCATGGACGAGCGGACCAGACATAGGATGGTTCCATAGTGAGTTGAGATACGCCCAGTGGTGTATGTCATATCCGCGGTGTGCTTTTACGATGCTCGGCCGGTCTGACGTTAGGTTTACGGTCCCGTTCGTGTAAACTGGCCCTGTCTTAAGCGCGTGTGTTGGTCGATATAGTGGGTTGCTGGGTGCTGGTATGCCATGCTATTATTAGCGTTGCCGTACCATGGTATAGGGAACAGCACATATTCGTCTGATATTCGGTTAGTCGCAGATCTTCGCCTTGACTATCTCAACCTGTGGCGTCCCTTCTCCCTTGGTCCAGAGGTACCAGGTGACCTGGCGCTGGTCCATGGCTCTGGGCAGTTTGATGTCGCAGCCCAGGTGGAGCGATTGACCCCAGGTGGCCTGACATTCTCTTTCTTCTTCCTCAGGACTGAGCTGTCGCACAGGCCCGGCTCCGAGCTGGTCACGTTCCTGCAGCAGTCTGCGGACGCAGGACACATGACACATGGTTTAGTATGAACAGCTCACATCATCACGGGGAGGGTCAGCACAGGTCACAGTACCGGACCGTGGGTCAGCACAGGTCACGGTACTGGACCGTGGGTCAGCACAGGTCACGGTACTGGACCGTGGGTCAGCACAGGTCACGGTACCGGGACCGTGGGTCAGAAAAGGTCCATGGCTGGGACAAAATGTGGATGGACCGCAAATAATCCCAAAACGTTAATATCCCAGAAGCGTTTAACCGTCTTGACTTCTCCCCCTCTGCTATCGAGTCAGGACAGCCAGCAGACGACTTTGGGTCTCCAGCCATATTATCCCATTGTCTCCGATGACCGATGATCGACAAGAAACCTTTCCACACGGTTCTGCATCCTGTACATACTATATGCCGTTTGTTAGAAAGAGCTCCAGCTCACCCTGGGGTGTAGGGCCGGCAGACCCCAGCCGTCTTAGTCCCAGCCGCAGTAAGGGTCGTGCACACAGCGCAGGCAGTTGTCGAAGCGGCCGTTACACATCTCCAGGTGCACCTGGCGCAGCTGGGCGTCCGACGACACGTACAGGGACTTGTGCTGCGGACCGGGCAGGAGCCGGAGGAGTCAGACACAGACCAAAGACAGAGATACGTACAAGTACAGAGACGGACACACGGAGACGCGTGCTGCGTACGGTGGGAGGTACCAGGGGTTAGTTACAGATCACTGACGGGACACACAGAGACGAGACAAGTACAGTGACGGACACACAAAGACGAGACAAGTACAGAGACGAACACACAAAGACGAGACAGTACAGTGACGGACACACAAAGACGAGACAAGTACAGTGAGACACCAGTGATCAGTTACAGATCACTGACGGACACACAGAGACGAGACAAGTACAGTGACGGACACACAAAGACGAGACAAGTACAGTGACGGACACACGGAGACGCGACAAGTACAGTGACGGACACACAGAGACGCGACAAGTACAGTGAGACACCAGTGATCAGTTACAGATCACTGACGGACACACAGAGACGAGACAAGTACAGTGACGGACACACAAAGACGAGACAAGTACAGTGACGGACACACGGAGACGAGACAAGTACAGTGACGGACTCACGGAGACGCGTGCTGCGTACGGTCAGAGACACCAGGGGTCAGTTACAAATCACAGACGGACACACGGAGACGAGACAAGTACAGTGACGGACAAACGGATACGAGACAAGTACAGTGAGACACCGGGGGTCAGTTACAAATCACTGACGGACACACAGAGACGAGACAAGTACAGTGACGGACACACAAAGACGCGACAAGTACAGAGACGGACACACAGAGACGAGACAAGTACAGTGACGGACACACGGAGACGAGACAAGTACAGTGAGACACCAGGGGTCAGTTACAGATCACTGACGGACACAGAGACGAGACAAGTACAGTGACGGACACACAAAGACGAGACAAGTACAGTGACGGACACACGGAGACGAGACAAGTACAGTGACGGACTCACGGAGACGCGTGCTGCGTACGGTCAGAGACACCAGGGGTCAGTTACAAATCACAGACGGACACACGGAGACGAGACAAGTACAGTGACGGACACACGGAGACGAGACAAGTACAGTGAGACACCAGTGATCAGTTACAAATCACTGACGGACACAGAGACGAGACAAGTACAGTGACGGACACACAAAGACGAGACAAGTACAGTGACGGACACACGGAGACGAGACAAGTACAGTGAGACACCAGGGATCAGTTACAAATCACTGACAGACACACAGAGACGAGACAAGTACAGTGAGACACCAGGGATCAGTTACAGATCACTGACGGACACACAGAGACGAGACAAGTACAGAGACGGACACACAAAGACGAGACAAGTACAGTGACGGACACACGGAGACGAGACAAGTACAGTGAGACACCAGGGGTCAGTTACAAACCACTGACGGACACACGGAGACGAGACCAGTATGGTGAGAGACACCAGGGGTCAGTTACAAATCACTGACGGACACACAGAGACGCGTGCTGCGTACGGTCAGAGACACCAGGGGTCAGTTACAAATCACTGACGGACACACAGAGACGAGTGCTGCGTACGGTCAGAGACACCGCAGCACTCGTCTCTGTGTGTCCAGTGGTTGTCATTCGCGTCCAGTTTGAATGAATTGCTCGATGTGCACGCTCCGATTCGACGATATCGAGTGCATAATCCCAGGGGCCCGCATGTTTCACCAGATACATTAGATCTCATGGCTCAGAGAAGACGTGCAAGGGAAAACAACGATCCGGCATACAAGCATCTTAATTTAGTGACGAAACGAGCTATAAGAGCAGATTGTAGGCCAAATTTAGAAGATCGTATCAGAAATTCAGCACCTTCAGACTTATACCGGCAGCTGAAGCCGGTCATCGCCCCAAAGCGGGGACCGACAACAGAACCGTCAAATTTAACTCCGAACGAACTCAACCAGTACTTTACGACAATCGGCTTGGAAACGCGCGACAAAGTCGCAGCGGACTTCGCGCAGTCAGCTCGCGAACGTTTAAATCCAAGATTACCTAGAGTAAATACCGGGAAATTGCGGATTTCTCCAGTAACTCTGTTGCAACTGCGAAAGACTCTGTTTTCGGTTCCAAATAAGAATTCATGCGTAGCGGGAGACATTCCAGTTAAAATTTTGAAACTATGTTTTCCAGCTGTAGGTCGCTATCTGCTGCGGATCATCAATAAGAGTTTCATAACAGGCACTGTTCCAGAAAGCTGGAAACGGGCCACAGTCATTCCGCTTCATAAGAAGGGTGATCCCAGCATAGCATCAAATTTCAGGCCGGTCACTAACATTCCAACAATAACTAAAGTAGTTGAAAAACTTGTTCTAAATCAGCTGACCAATTATTTGAATAGAGAACATTTATACAGTAACGATCAACATGGCTTTCGAGAAAATCATTCCACTTGTACCGCGCTTTTATCAGTGACTGACGAGATTCTGAAAGGCATGGATCGGTCAGAGATTTGTTTGTTGACGCTTATCGATTTAAGTCGATGTTTCGATGTGATCGACCATAAAACGTTGCTAAATAAACTAGAATTATTACAGATTAGTTCAGATTGGTTTGAAAGCTATCTTAGCGGACATGTTCAGCAGGTAAAAGTAGGTGAAACGTTTTCGGACTCTCTCCCAATCAACATTGGAACGTTTCAAGGGTCATGTCTGGGACCGTTGCTCTATAACGTAGCTAGCAACGACTTGCCGTGCTATATCCCCGACGAAATTAATGGATTTAAAATTATCAAAGCCCGTTATGCAGATGATAGTCAAATTGGTATTGTCGGTCCCCGGAGCCGTTTAGAAGAGATGAAAAGGAGCCTCGAAGAGGTTCTTGATACAATGACCACATGGTTTCAGCAGAACGGTATGCTGGTAAACGCCAGTAAAACGGAATTGATTGTGTGCGGCGACAGGCGGCAAGTGTCGCGTCTAGAAAGTGAAACGTCTATAAATTTTATGGGAGAGATACTCCATTCTAAGACTAGTGTCAGAAATCTGGGTGTAACCATGGATCGTTTTCTGTCGTGGGAGCAACACGTGCAGCAAATAGCGGATCGTTGTTTTGGAATTCTTGTAGGTCTTCTTCATGCCAAGCAGGTGCTGCCTATAGGGACACTACCCAGGTTAATCGATGCAATGGTTTTTTCTCATGTCAGGTACTGTGTGCAAGTGTATGGTGGGACCAGTGTTACGGGGATAGGTAAAATTCAAAAGATATTTAATTTTGCGGCAAGAGTAATCTCAGGACGTAGGAAATATGATCACATCTCGGACGTGTTGAAGCAGTATGATTGGCTAGGGGCAGCACGGTTTATTGAGTATTGTGACATGAGCATGCTACACAAGATTGTTACCACCGGTGAGCCTTCTATGTTGGCTAGTCAGTTCACTTTGAATCGAGACGTGGTGGGCCGTCGTACCCGACAGTCAGACCAGCTGGCATTGCCCAAACCCAGAACGAATCACGGGAAGCGAAATTTTGTGTATCGATCTGCGGCGCTGCTCAACAGTCATTTTGGTTCAAATGTTACGGATGTCCTCACTTCGTCCACAAGACTGGCAAAGAAAATGTTTAGAGAGCATTGCGCGGCTGCCGAAAGTAATACCTAGGCGCCAGTGTCTTCTATGGTAGCGTTTTTACACATGTTTTTAAATGCTTTTTAAATGACAAAGCGTAAGCTGCAATATGAACTTACCATGTATGACAATGACCCTGTAATAGCCCATGATGTGTGGAAATGGTCAGCTGATGTCGAAATACAAATACAAATACACCAGGGGTCAGTTACAAATCACTGACGGACACACAGAGACGAGTGCTGCGTACGGTCAGAGACACCAGGGGTCAGTTACAAATCACTGACGGACACACAGAGACGAGTGCTGCGTACGGTCAGAGACACCAGGGGTCAGTTACAAATCACTGACGGACACACGGAGACGCGTGCTGCGTACGGTCAGAGACACCAGGGGTCAGATACAAATCACTGACGGACACACAGAGACGCGTGCTGCGTACGGTCAGAGACACCAGGGGTCAGTTACAAATCAGTGACGGACACACAGAGACGCGTGCTGCGTACGGTCAGAGACACCAGGGGTCAGTTACAAATCAGTGACGGACACACAGACAGAGATTTGTGCTGCGGACCGACACAGGAGACAGGTGTCGGATACAAACCACGAACACTCGGAGTGTCTGCTGGCGCCGAGTTCACTTCCAAGGGAAGAAATGTCAACTCAGCGTGCCTGAATACCAATCTCCTTCTACAAATAGGTTACACGGACAACACAGGGCAACATTGCTACCTGCCCATGTGCCAGGAGCAGTACATCATACGACACATCACTGATAGGCAAACGCTCGCTCATCTGACTTTAATGTGACAAGCTTAGCACCGCGATAGAATACAACTGCTACCATTACGCCTGCACTCTAAATATAGCCTGCCTACCAGAAGAACGAACGTTGAACACTGGTGTCACGACTGAGCCTCCTCCTCTGGTCTGGCCCCTGCCGTGACCCGGCGGACACTCACCCGGCGAGACAGCGCCATCTGTCGGATGGCCTCGGGTGCCGTGACCTGGAAGGTGTCCAGCAGCGACGAGTGGGAGGCGCCCCGGACGTCGTACCACTCCACGATCTTGTACACGTGGCCGTCGTCTGTAACGCATAGGGGGTGATGCGTCGTCGTCAGCGGGGGTGACGTGTACATCTGACGTCATCGGGGGTGACGTGTACATCTGACATCAGCGGGGGTGACGTGTACATCTGGCGTCAGCGGGGGTGACGTGTACATCTGGCGTCAGCGGGGGTGACGTGTACATCTGACATCAGCGGGAGTGATGTGTACATCTGACGTCAGCGGGGGTGACGTGTACATCTGACATCAGCGGGGGTGACGTGTACATCTGACATCAGCGGGGGTGACGTGTACATCTGACATCAGCGGGAGTGACGTGTACATCTGACGTCAGCGGGGATGACGTGTACATCTGACATCAGCGGGGGTGACGTGTACATCTGACATCAGCGGGGTGAAGTGTACATCTGACATCAGCGGGAGTGACGTGTACATCTGACGTCAGCGGGGATGACGTGTACATCTGACATCAGCGGGGTGAAGTGTACATCTGACATCAGCGGACATGGGGCAGTCCACGGACGGTGCGGCAAATTCGTCTTCTGTCAGATGATACGGTTAATGCACGTCACTTTCGTAGTTACGAGCTAGTGCTATTAACCTGCGCCCTGGTGGGCCTCTGAGACAACTTCGCCATGGTGGGGTGCGTTGGGGGGTCAAAATGACCCCCCCCAGTAACTCGAAAACTAAAGGTACTAGAAAGACGCGGAAAAGAGCGTTCGAAAGCTTTCAACATGGACATTCCAAGTTACTGCAGGTGTTTTTTTCCCTCAGGTGAACATTGAGGTCACCAGAGGTAATCAAATGTCAAATTTCCCAGTTTTTGGACATCGGCTTCAAACATTCCCAAACATCAAAACTATGATAGCTAGGAGCAAACGGAAAAAGCAATAGCAAGACATACACATTTAAAATCGACATGGTGTCCTCAAATTTGACCACAGGTCAATATTGAGGGCTCCAGAGGTCATGAAAGGTCAACAAATCTTATTTTGGCAAAATTGTTTTCGCAAATAACTTTTACCGAATACAGATAGAGCAATACTGTTGCCACCATCGTGTTTATCTTATCAAGGCGCTTCGTAACATATTACTTGTGACCTAGTTAGGTCAAATTCAAAATTTGGCCTCAGGTCAAGGCCATTCGGTGATCCAGGTAGGGCATGTTGCGTATAGGGCGACGCGGCTTGACGAGACAAACACAGCGATGCCATCCACTAGTCTCCATCTTTATTCTATCAATAGTTATTAGCAAAAATGATGATGACCTCAAATGACCTCATATGACCTTGCAGGGTCACTGAGCACCAATTACACCTGGGTCATCAATAATGAGCTAAAATAACATGATTCTGAAATAATTGACCTGATCCAATGCATATGATCTGAATAGGAAGCATTTGTATATTTTCCCATTGACTTATAATGGGGAGGTCAGTAAATTTACCTGACCCTAAGCCACCGATATGAAACAAAATCCGAGATAAACGAGTTGGAGGTACTCATGACCTCATGATATCCTGCAAGTTTCAAATCTTTCTGACCCAAACTGTAGCTTTGGCACGATCACAAACATTTTAGGTGGTAAGGTCACTTCAAGTAACCTGGTGACCTGACTTGACATGACCTGGGGTAAAAACTTTTACAAAGTGTGAGTAATTGATGCCCAAACAGCTATGCAAAATTTGGCGGCGCTCCGCGCCGCCGTTTTCCTGCTATGATCGAAAAACCGCCGGGGGGTCAAAATGACCACCCCCACCAGGCCGCGGGCTAATTAAATCAAGATACCTACAAACTTCGAAATGATGCCGGTTAAGCAAATTGAACTCAGCGTTCATAAAAAGCACTCAACAACCTTTTACGAAGGAGATCGCTAGCAAATATGCTCATTATAATACCATTAACACGTTGTTTTGTAGATTTAACGACTCAAATTCACGGCAGTAGCCGTAACGACAAGTCTGCAATTTAGGCGGAGGAACACCATTATATTGAACACCACGGCAGTAGCCCTAACGACAAGTCTGCAATTTAGGCGGAGGAACACCATTATATTGAGACAAGTCTGCAATTTAGGCGGAGGAACACCATTATATTGAACACCACGGCAGTAGCCGTAACGACAAGTCTGCAATTTAGGCGGAGGAACACCATTATATTGAACACCACGGCAGTAGCCCTAACGACAAGTCTGCAATTTAGGCGGAGGAACACCATTATATTGAACACCACGGCAGTAGCCCTAACGACAAGTCTGCAATTTAGGCGGAGGAACACCATTATATTGAACACCACGGCAGTAGCCCTAACGACAAGTCTGAAATTTAGGCGGAGGAACACCATTATATTGAGACAAGTCTGCAATTTAGGCGGAGGAACACCATTATATTGAACACCACGGCAGTAGCCGTAACGACAAGTCTGCAATTTAGGCGGAGGAACACCATTATATTGAACACCACGGCAGTAGCCCTAACGACAAGTCTGCAATTTAGGCGGAGGGACACCATTATATTGAGACAAGTCTGCAATTTAGGCGGAGGAACACCATTATATTGAACACCACGGCAGTAGCCGTAACGACAAGTCTGCAATTTAGGCGGAGGAACACCATTATATTGAGACAAGTCTGCAATTTAGGCGGAGGAACACCATTATATTGAGACAAGTCTGCAATTTAGGCGGAGGAACACCATTATATTGAACACCACGGCAGTAGCCGTAACGACAAGTCTGCAATTTAGGCGGAGGAACACCATTATATTGAACACCACGGCAGTAGCCCTAACGACAAGTCTGCAATTTAGGCGGAGGGACACCATTATATTGAGACAAGTCTGCAATTTAGGCGGAGGAACACCATTATATTGAACACCACGGCAGTAGCCCTAACGACAAGTCTGCAATTTAGGCGGAGGAACACCATTATATTGAACACCACGGCAGTAGCCCTAACGACAAGTCTGCAATTTAGGCGGAGGAACACCATTATATTGAACACTACGGCAGTAGCCCTAACGACAAGTCTGCAATTTAGGCGGAGGAACACCATTATATTGAGACAAGTCTGCAATTTAGGCGGAGGGACACCATTATATTGAACACTACGGCAGTAGCCCTAACGACAAGTCTGAAATTTAGGCGGAGGAACACCATTATATTGAACACCACGGCAGTAGCCCTAACGACAAGTCTGCAATTTAGGCGGAGGAACACCATTATATTGAACACTACGGCAGCAGCCCTAACGACAAGTCTGAAATTTAGGCGGAGGAACACCATTATATTGAACACCACGGCAGTAGCCGTAACGACAAGTCTGCAATTTAGGCGGAGGAACACCATTATATTGAACACCACGGCAGTAGCCGTAACGACAAGTCTGCAATTTAGGCGGAGGAACACCATTATATTGAGACAAGTCTGCAATTTAGGCGGAGGAACACCATTATATTGAACACCACGGCAGTAGCCCTAACGACAAGTCTGCAATTTAGGCGGAGGAACACCATTATAGTGAACACCACGGCAGTAGCCCTAACGACAAGTCTGCAATTTAGGAGGAGGAACACCATTATATTGAGACAAGTCTGCAATTTAGGCGGAGGAACACCATTATAGTGAACACCACGGCAGTAACCCTAACGACAAGTCTGCAATTTAGGCGGAGGAACACCATTATATTGAGACAAGTCTGCAATTTAGGCGGAGGAACACCATTATATTGAACACCACGGCAGTAGCCGCAACGACAAGTCTGCAATTTAGGCGGAGGAACACCATTATATTGAGACAAGTCTGCAATTTAGGCGGAGGGACACCATTATAGTGAACACCACGGCAGTAGCCGTAACGACAAGTCTGCAATTTAGGCGGAGGAACACCATTATATTGAGACAAGTCTGCAATTTAGGCGGAGGAACACCATTATAGTGAACACCACGGCAGTAGCCCTAACGACAAGTCTGCAATTTAGGCGGAGGAACACCATTATATTGAACACTACGGCAGTAGCCGTAACCACAAGTCTGCAATTTAGGCGGAGGAACACCATTATAGTGAACACCACGGCAGTAGCCCTAACGACAAGTCTGCAATTTAGGCGGAGGAACACCATTATATTGAACACTACGGCAGTAGCCCTAACGACAAGTCTGCAATTTAGGCGGAGGAACACCATTATATTGAACACCACGGCAGTAGCCCTAACGACAAGTCTGCAATTTAGGCGGAGGAACACCATTATATTGAACACCACGGCAGTAGCCCTAACGACAAGTCTGCAATTTAGGCGGAGTAACACCATTATATTGAGACAAGTCTGCAATTTAGGCGGAGGAACACCATTATATTGAGACAAGTCTGCAATTTAGGCGGAGGAACACCATTATATTGAACACCACGGCAGTAGCCCTAACGACAAGTCTGCAATTTAGGCGGAGGAACACCATTATAGTGAACACCACGGCAGTAGCCCTAACGACAAGTCTGCAATTTAGGCGGAGGAACACCATTATATTGAACACTACGGCAGTAGCCGTAACGACAAGTCTGCAATTTAGGCGGAGGAACACCATTATAGTGAACACCACGGCAGTAGCCCTAACGACAAGTCTGCGATTTAGGCGGAGGAACACCATCATATTGAGACAAGTCTGCAATTTAGGCGGAGGAACACCATTATAGTGAACACCACGGCAGTAGCCGTAACGACAAGTCTGCAATTTAGGCGGAGGAACACCATTATATTGAACACCACGGCAGTAGCCCTAACGACAAGTCTGCAATTTAGGCGGAGGAACACCATTATATTGAACACTACGGCAGTAGCCCTAACGACAAGTCTGCAATTTAGGCGGAAGGACACCATTATATTGAACACTACGGCAGTAGCCCTAACGACAAGTCTGCAATTTAGGCGGAGGAACACCATTATATTGAGACAAGTCTGCAATTTAGGCGGAGGGACACCATTATAGTGAACACCTCGGCAGTAGCCCTAACGACAAGTCTGCAATTTAGGCGGAGGAACACCATTATATTGAACACCACGGCAGTAGCCGTAACGACAAGTCTGCAATTTAGGCGGAGGAACACCATTATATCGAATTGGCTCGTGACATAACAGAGTTCCACAGCAGACCTGCCCTTTCCAGTCGGGACATTAAAGGTCGTGTCATTTCCAAACATTTTACAACCCCCAGACTGGTGAGTGGTGACACGCTATTATAGCATGGCAATAAAATGGCGGCACCGAAGTCCCGCCCACTCCGGAGCTTTTACTGCCCCGCAGCGTGGTATGCCCAGAAGTTTACTAATTAAACTTAGCATGCGCGGCCCGGGTCATCCGAACTATGGCAAACTTTCGAGCGAAGCTGTGGTAAAAAAAAAAAACACGCGAGATAACAGATACAGCCACTGGGCCAGAGCATTGCGTGGTAAACAGGGACGCAATATCTTCTGCTTCGTAGCGTGCGGAAGCAAACAGAAAAGAACATTCGTGTACGGAAGTAAATGGGGCCCAATCCAATATACCGCGGAATTATTCCTGCTGTTGAGAACAAAACACCGGTGCTCACAATTGGAAAAACAAACTGGTGTCGTCACCCGTATATTGCAATTAACTGTTTGAGTTATGCCGGATTGTACATTTGCTACGTGTCCAATGGCAATAAAAGGTCGCGCTATTAGTTGCCAGATCCACTGTTCATCAGACACAGAATTAAAGACAGGCCGGAGACGCAATTTGTCAGATTAATGCATCCCTCAGTCGGTGGCTAACCTCGCTCCCAACGGTCTGTTGGCAGAGCTAACACACGACGATAACTCTCCTGGAATACGAGTGGGGATGACATTTCTGGAATGCACGGTGATAATTACGGTAATGCAGTTGGGTTTCAAGTCGGAGTCATCGGTATTCGAACGAGATTAGCACTGGGGACATTATTGTGACCTTCAATGGCGCATTTACAAAGAGAACACACATCGCAGACCAATACCAGTTATCACGCTCCCGCAGCCCTCTTGGGAGATACGAGTTACGACGGCTTGCTTAGTCGGCGATACGAAGTGGACGATATACTCGTATGGCGTGCGGTGTACACTGCACGATGTATGGTGTACAGTGTACACTGTACGCCCGTGTACACTGTACGCCCCGTGTACGGTGTACAATGTGTGCATTACTCACTGGAGCCGGCGTAGTAGACGGTGTACTCTCGCTGGCTGCCGAAGGTGCCCGACGTCACCTTGTCCACCACCACGTGCGTGAAGATGAGGTCCCGCTTGTAGAACACGGGCTTGCCGTTATTGTGAGCCACGGCGCCGTCCAGCAGAGGGTGCGACTGGATGAACGTCAGCACCGTATCTGCGGGAACACGTCACACTGAAGTCACATCACACCACTGCCGCGATCACATCCACATCACACAGACATCACACCAAGTAATGCCGAGATCATCATATTGGTTGGTTACTGTGGTTACTGTGGCGGTGTACTCTGGCGTATAAAATGACCAAATCGCATTGAAGGAAAGGATTGAGGGATAAGTGACGCGACATGAAATCGTGATCATAAAACAACAACAGCGAGGGTATACAATTATTACCTAAGCTATTTAATATCCCATCACACAGTTGCAGGGCTAACAAGAGCGCCTGGCAAAAGCATTGTAGCTTTTGTCAGAGATGGCCTCTGCATGGATGCAGCAAATAAAGCCCTCTAAGACGCCTCCGCCAATACCAAACTGGCGGAGCAGAAGACCCGATCTGGTGATGGGAACCAAGCCTGCATGCAACTCTCCGGGGATATCACAATTTCTGGCCTACTCAAACAACATAACAGAAAAACATTGGAACTTAAGTGGAATATTTTTCAGCGGCACAAAAACAACTCTGGTTCGCAGGCATCCCAGCATACGCTGGCGCAGTCCAAACAGCGTTCGGACGGCTGGCCGCAAACACAGGCCACACGCCGCCGCCGCCGCCGCCGCCGCCGCCGCCGCCGCCGCCGCAGCGCTCAGAGAGGTTCGACCGCCTCATATTCCAGACCAATACCGGGCCACGATGGAGAGGATGGAGGGGGGGGGGGGGGGGGGGGATACAGTGAAGGAAAAAACGGCACGGCACGGCAGATGCAGTCTCGTGGCTTAATAACGACACGACCTTAAAATCCCGAGCGTTAATGCGTTTTAGCTCCAGCCGGATAGCTATTGCATTGTGGGTAAATCTAGCATGTGATGCAATGTGATGGCACTGTCCTCCTGGGCACCACCCAGCCTACCCCGCCAGCCGTTCAGGCCGATCCTGCCACTGTCCTCCTCGGCACCACCCAGCCTACCCCGCCAGCCGTTCAGGCCGATCCTGCCACTGCCTCGGCACCACCCAGCCTACCCCGCCAGCCGTTCAGGCCGATCCTGCCACTGCCTCGGCACCACCCAGCCTACCCCGCCAGCCGTTCAGACTGATCCTGCCACTGTCCTCCTGGGCACCACCCAGCCTACCCCGCCAGCCGTTCAGGCTGATCCTGCCACTGCCTCGGCACCACCCAGCCTACCCCGCCAGCCGTTCAGGCTGATCCTGCCACTGTCCTCCTGGGCACCACCCAGCCTACCCCGCCAGCCGTTCAGACTGATCCTGCCACTGTCCTCCTGGGCACCACCCAGCCTACCCCGCCAGCCGTTCAGGCTGGTCCTGCCACTGCCTCGGCACCACCCAGCCTACCCCGCCAGCCGTTCAGGCTGATCCTGCCACTGTCCTCCTGGGCACCACCCAGCCTACCCCGCCAGCCGTTCAGGCTGATCCTGCCACTGCCTCGGCACCACCCAGCCTACCCCGCCAGCCGTTCAGGCTGATCCTGCCACTGCCTCGGCACCACCCAGCCTACCCCGCCAGCCGTTCAGGCTGATCCTGCCACTGCCTCGGCACCACCCAGCCTACCCCGCCAGCCGTTCAGGCTGATCCTGCCACTGTCCTCCTGGGCACCACCCAGCCTACCCCGCCAGCCGTTCAGGCTGATCCTGCCACTGTCCTCCTGGGCACCACCCAGCCTACCCCGCCAGCCGTTCAGGCTGATCCTGCCACTGCCTCGGCACCACCCAGCCTACCCCGCCAGCCGTCCAGGCTGATCCTGCCACTGTCCTCCTGGGCACCACCCAGCCTACCCCGCCAGCCGTTCAGGCTGATCCTGCCACTGTCCTCCTGGGCACCACCCAGCCTACCCCGCCAGCCGTTCAGGCTGATCCTGCCACTGCCTCGGCACCACCCAGCCTACCCCGCCAGCCGTTCAGGCTGATCCTGCCACTGCCTCGGCACCACCCAGCCTACCCCGCCAGCCGTCCAGGCTGATCCTGCCACTGTCCTCCTGGGCACCACCCAGCCTACCCCGCCAGCCGTTCAGGCTGATCCTGCCACTGTCCTCCTGGGCACCACCCAGCCTACCCCGCCAGCCGTCCAGGCTGATCCTGCCACTGCCTCGGCACCACCCAGCCTACCCCGCCAGCCGTTCAGGCTGATCCTGCCACTGTCCTCCTGGGCACCACCCAGCCTACCCCGCCAGCCGTTCAGGCTGATCCTGCCACTGTCCTCCTGGGCACCACCCAGCCTACCCCGCCAGCCGTCCAGGCTGATCCTGCCACTGCCTCGGCACCACCCAGCCTACCCCGCCAGCCGTTCAGGCTGATCCTGCCACTGCCTCGGCACCACCCAGCCTACCCCGCCAGCCGTTCAGGCTGATCCTGCCACTGTCCTCCTGGGCACCACCCAGCCTACCCCGCCAGCCGTTCAGGCTGATCCTGCCACTGTCCTCCTGGGCACCACCCAGCCTACCCCGCCAGCCGTTCAGGCTGATCCTGCCACTGTCCTCCTCGGCACCACCCAGCCTACCCCGCCAGCCGTTCAGGCCGATCCTGCCACTGTCCTCCTGGGCACCACCCAGCCTACCCCGCCAGCCGTTCAGGCTGATCCTGCCACTGTCCTCCTGGGCACCACCCAGCCTACCCCGCCAGCCGTTCAGGCTGATCCTGCCACTGTCCTCCTCGGCACCACCCAGCCTACCCCGCCAGCCGTTCAGGCTGATCCTGCCACTGTCCTCCTGGGCACCACCCAGCCTACCCCGCCAGCCGTTCAGGCTGATCCTGCCACTGTCCTCCTCGGCACCACCCAGCCTACCCCGCCAGCCGTTCAGGCCGATCCTGCCACTGTCCTCCTGGGCACCACCCAGCCTACCCCGCCAGCCGTTCAGGCTGATCCTGCCACTGTCCTCCTGGGCACCACCCAGCCTACCCCGCCAGCCGTTCAGGCTGATCCTGCCACTGTCCTCCTCGGCACCACCCAGCCTACCCCGCCAGCCGTTCAGGCCGATCCTGCCACTGTCCTCCTGGGCACCACCCAGCCTACCCCGCCAGCCGTTCAGGCTGATCCTGCCACTGCCTCGGCACCACCCAGCCTACCCCGCCAGCCGTTCAGGCTGATCCTGCCACTGTCCTCCTCGGCACCACCCAGCCTACCCCGCCAGCCGTTCAGGCTGATCCTGCCACTGTCCTCCTGGGCACCACCCAGCCTACCCCGCCAGCCGTTCAGGCTGATCCTGCCACTGTCCTCCTCGGCACCACCCAGCCTACCCCGCCAGCCGTTCAGGCCGATCCTGCCACTGTCCTCCTGGGCACCACCCAGCCTACCCCGCCAGCCGTTCAGGCTGATCCTGCCACTGTCCTCCTCGGCACCACCCAGCCTACCCCGCCAGCCGTTCAGGCTGATCCTGCCACTGTCCTCCTGGGCACCACCCAGCCTACCCCGCCAGCCGTTCAGGCTGATCCTGCCACTGTCCTCCTCGGCACCACCCAGCCTACCCCGCCAGCCGTTCAGGCCGATCCTGCCACTGTCCTCCTGGGCACCACCCAGCCTACCCCGCCAGCCGTTCAGGCTGATCCTGCCACTGTCCTCCTGGGCACCACCCAGCCTACCCCGCCAGCCGTTCAGGCTGATCCTGCCACTGCCTCGGCACCACCCAGCCTACCCCGCCAGCCGTCCAGGCTGATCCTGCCACTGTCCTCCTGGGCACCACCCAGCCTACCCCGCCAGCCGTTCAGGCTGATCCTGCCACTGTCCTCCTCGGCACCACCCAGCCTACCCCGCCAGCCGTTCAGGCTGATCCTGCCACTGCCTCGGCACCACCCAGCCTACCCCGCCAGCCGTTCAGGCTGATCCTGCCACTGTCTCGGCACCACCAAGCCTACCCCGCCAGCCGTCCAGGCTGGTCCTGCCACTGCCTCGGCACCACCCAGCCTACCCCGCCAGCCGTTCAGGCTGATCCTGCCACTGCCTCGGCACCAACCCAGCCTACCCCGCCAGCCGTTCAGGCTGATCCTGCCACTGCCTCGGCACCACCCAGCCTACCCCGCCAGCCGTTCAGGCTGATCCTGCCACTGTCCTCCTCGGCACCACCCAGCCTACCCCGCCAGCCGTTCAGGCTGATCCTGCCACTGCCTCGGCACCACCCAGCCTACCCCGCCAGCCGTTCAGGCTGATCCTGCCACTGTCCTCCTGGGCACCACCCAGCCTACCCCGCCAGCCGTTCAGGCTGATCCTGCCACTGCCTCGGCACCACCCAGCCTACCCCGCCAGCCGTTCAGGCTGATCCTGCCACTGTCCTCCTGGGCACCACCCAGCCTACCCCGCCAGCCGTTCAGGCTGATCCTGCCACTGTCCTCCTGGGCACCACCCAGCCTACCCCGCCAGCCGTTCAGGCTGATCCTGCCACTGCCTCGGCACCACCCAGCCTACCCCGCCAGCCGTCCAGGCTGATCCTGCCACTGTCCTCCTGGGCACCACCCAGCCTACCCCGCCAGCCGTTCAGGCTGATCCTGCCACTGTCCTCCTCGGCACCACCCAGCCTACCCCGCCAGCCGTTCAGGCTGATCCTGCCACTGCCTCGGCACCACCCAGCCTACCCCGCCAGCCGTCCAGGCTGATCCTGCCACTGTCCTCCTCGGCACCACCCAGCCTACCCCGCCAGCCGTTCAGGCTGATCCTGCCACTGTCCTCCTGGGCACCACCCAGCCTACCCCGCCAGCCGTTCAGACTGATCCTGCCACTGTCCTCCTGGGCACCACCCAGCCTACCCCGCCAGCCGTTCAGACTGATCCTGCCACTGTCCTCCTGGGCACCACCCAGCCTACCCCGCCAGCCGTTCAGACTGATCCTGTCACTGTCCTCCTGGGCACCACCCAGCCTACCCCGCCAGCCGTTCAGGCTGATCCTGCCACTGTCCTCCTGGGCACCACCCAGCCTACCCCGCCAGCCGTTCAGGCTGATCCTGCCACTGTCCTCCTCGGCACCACCCAGCCTACCCCGCCAGCCGTTCAGGCTGATCCTGCCACTGTCTCGGCACCACCCAGCCTACCCCGCCAGCCGTCCAGGCTGGTCCTGCCACTGTCCTCCTGGGCACCACCCAGCCTACCCCGCCAGCCGTTCAGGCTGATCCTGCCACTGCTTCGGCACCACCCAGCCTACCCCGCCAGCCGTTCAGGCTGATCCTGCCACTTTCCTCCTGGGCACCACCCAGCCTACCCCGCCAGCCGTTCAGACTGATCCTGCCACTGTCCTCCTGGGCACCACCCAGCCTACCCCGCCAGCCGTTCAGACTGATCCTGCCACTGTCCTCCTGGGCACCACCCAGCCTACCCCGCCAGCCGTTCAGACTGATCCTGCCACTGTCCTCCTGGGCACCACCCAGCCTACCCCGCCAGCCGTTCAGACTGATCCTGCCACTGTCCTCCTGGGCACCACCCAGCCTACCCCGCCAGCCGTTCAGACTGATCCTGCCACTGTCCTCCTGGGCACCACCCAGCCTACCCCGCCAGCCGTTCAGACTGATCCTGCCACTGTCCTCCTGGGCACCACCCAGCCTACCCCGCCAGCCGTTCAGGCTGATCCTGCCACTGTCCTCCTGGGCACCACCCAGCCTACCCCGCCAGCCGTTCAGGCTGATCCTGCCACTGTCCTCCTCGGCACCACCCAGCCTACCCCGCCAGCCGTTCAGGCTGATCCTGCCACTGTCTCGGCACCACCCAGCCTACCCCGCCAGCCGTCCAGGCTGGTCCTGCCACTGTCCTCCTGGGCACCACCCAGCCTACCCCGCCAGCCGTTCAGGCTGATCCTGCCACTGCTTCGGCACCACCCAGCCTACCCCGCCAGCCGTTCAGGCTGATCCTGCCACTGCTTCGGCACCACCCAGCCTACCCCGCCAGCCGTTCAGGCTGATCCTGCCACTGCTTCGGCACCACCCAGCCTACCCCGCCAGCCGTTCAGGCTGATCCTGCCACTGTCTCGGCACCACCCAGCCTACCCCGCCAGCCGTCCAGGCTGATCCTGCCACTGCCTCGGCACCACCCAGCCTACCCCGCCAGCCGTCCAGGCTGATCCTGCCACTGTCCTCCTGGGCACCACCCAGCCTACCCCGCCAGCCGTTCAGGCTGATCCTGCCACTGCCTCGGCACCACCCAGCCTACCCCGCCAGCCGTCCAGGCTGGTCCTGCCACTGTCCTCCTCGGCACCACCCAGCCTACCCCGCCAGCCGTTCAGGCTGATCCTGCCACTGTCCTCCTCGGCACCACCCAGCCTACCCCGCCAGCCGTTCAGGCTGGTCCTGCCACTGTCCTCCTGGGCACCACCCAGCCTACCCCGCCAGCCGTTCAGGCTGATCCTGCCACTGTCCTCCTGGGCACCACCCAGCCTACCCCGCCAGCCGTTCAGGCTGATCCTGCCACTGTCCTCCTCGGCACCACCCAGCCTACCCCGCCAGCCGTTCAGGCTGGTCCTGCCACTGTCCTCCTGGGCACCACCCAGCCTACCCCGCCAGCCGTTCAGGCTGATCCTGCCACTGTCCTCCTGGGCACCACCCAGCCTACCCCGCCAGCCGTTCAGGCTGATCCTGCCACTGTCCTCCTGGGCACCACCCAGCCTACCCCGCCAGCCGTTCAGGCTGATCCTGCCACTGTCCTCCTGGGCACCACCCAGCCTACCCCGCCAGCCGTTCAGACTGATCCTGCCACTGTCCTCCTGGGCACCACCCAGCCTACCCCGCCAGCCGTTCAGGCTGATCCTGCCACTGTCCTCCTGGGCACCACCCAGCCTACCCCGCCAGCCGTTCAGGCTGATCCTGCCACTGTCCTCCTCGGCACCACCCAGCCTACCCCGCCAGCCGTCCAGGCTGATCCTGCCACTGTCCTCCTGGGCACCACCCAGCCTACCCCGCCAGC
Organism: Chirona hameri; assembly: GCA_036785665.1. Lineage (NCBI taxonomy): Eukaryota > Metazoa > Arthropoda > Thecostraca > Balanomorpha > Balanidae > Chirona > Chirona hameri. Next base: position 26,215 of record JAXIVJ010005559.1, read on the forward strand.
CGTTCAGGCTGATCCTGCCACTGTCTCGGCACCACCCAGCCTACCCCGCCAGCCGTCCAGGCTGATCCTGCCACTGTCCTCCTGGGCACCACCCAGCCTACCCCGCCAGCCGTTCAGGCCGATCCTGCCACTGCCTCGGCACCACCCAGCCTACCCCGCCAGCCGTTCAGGCTGATCCTGCCACTGTCCTCCTCGGCACCACCCAGCCTACCCCGCCAGCCGTTCAGGCTGATCCTGCCACTGTCCTCCTCGGCACCACCCAGCCTACCCCGCCAGCCGTTCAGGCTGATCCTGCCACTGTCCTCCTCGGCACCACCCAGCCTACCCCGCCAGCCGTTCAGGCTGATCCTGCCACTGTCCTCCTCGGCACCACCCAGCCTACCCCGCCAGCCGTTCAGGCTGATCCTGCCACTGTCCTCCTCGGCACCACCCAGCCTACCCCGCCAGCCGTTCAGGCTGATCCTGCCACTGTCTCGGCACCACCCAGCCTACCCCGCCAGCCGTCCAGGCTGATCCTGCCACTGCCTCGGCACCACCCAGCCTACCCCGCCAGCCGTCCAGGCTGATCCTGCCACTGTCCTCCTGGGCACCACCCAGCCTACCCCGCCAGCCGTTCAGACTGATCCTGCCACTGTCCTCCTGGGCACCACCCAGCCTACCCCGCCAGCCGTTCAGACTGATCCTGCCACTGTCCTCCTGGGCACCACCCAGCCTACCCCGCCAGCCGTTCAGGCCGATCCTGCCACTGCCTCGGCACCACCCAGCCTACCCCGCCAGCCGTTCAGGCTGGTCCTGCCACTGTCCTCCTCGGCACCACCCAGCCTACCCCGCCAGCCGTCCAGGCTGATCCTGCCACTGTCCTCCTGGGCACCACCCAGCCTACCCCGCCAGCCGTTCAGGCCGATCCTGCCACTGCCTCGGCACCACCCAGCCTACCCCGCCAGCCGTCCAGGCTGGTCCTGCCACTGTCCTCCTGGGCACCACCCAGCCTACCCCGCCAGCCGTTCAGGCTGATCCTGCCACTGCCTCGGCACCACCCAGCCTACCCCGCCAGCCGTCCAGGCTGATCCTGCCACTGCCTCGGCACCACCCAGCCTACCCCGCCAGCCGTCCAGGCTGGTCCTGCCACTGTCCTCCTCGGCACCACCCAGCCTACCCCGCCAGCCGTCCAGGCTGATCCTGCCACTGTCCTCCTGGGCACCACCCAGCCTACCCCGCCAGCCGTTCAGGCCGATCCTGCCACTGCCTCGGCACCACCCAGCCTACCCCGCCAGCCGTCCAGGCTGGTCCTGCCACTGTCCTCCTGGGCACCACCCAGCCTACCCCGCCAGCCGTTCAGGCTGATCCTGCCACTGTCCTCCTCGGCACCACCCAGCCTACCCCGCCAGCCGTTCAGGCTGATCCTGCCACTGTCCTCCTGGGCACCACCCAGCCTACCCCGCCAGCCGTTCAGGCTGATCCTGCCACTGCCTCGGCACCACCCAGCCTACCCCGCCAGCCGTTCAGGCTGATCCTGCCACTGCCTCGGCACCACCCAGCCTACCCCGCCAGCCGTTCAGGCTGATCCTGCCACTGTCCTCCTGGGCACCACCCAGCCTACCCCGCCAGCCGTTCAGGCTGATCCTGCCACTGCCTCGGCACCACCCAGCCTATCCCGCCAGCCGTCCAGGCTGGTCCTGCCACTGTCCTCCTCGGCACCACCCAGCCTACCCCGCCAGCCGTCCAGGCTGATCCTGCCACTGTCCTCCTGGGCACCACCCAGCCTACCCCGCCAGCCGTTCAGGCCGATCCTGCCACTGCCTCGGCACCACCCAGCCTACCCCGCCAGCCGTCCAGGCTGGTCCTGCCACTGTCCTCCTGGGCACCACCCAGCCTACCCCGCCAGCCGTTCAGGCTGATCCTGCCACTGCCTCGGCACCACCCAGCCTACCCCGCCAGCCGTTCAGGCTGGTCCTGCCACTGTCCTCCTCGGCACCACCCAGCCTACCCCGCCAGCCGTCCAGGCTGGTCCTGCCACTGTCCTCCTGGGCACCACCCAGCCTACCCCGCCAGCCGTCCAGGCTGGTCCTGCCACTGCCTCGGCACCACCCAGCCTACCCCGCCAGCCGTTCAGGCTGATCCTGCCACTGCCTCGGCACCACCGAGCCTACCCCGCCAACCGTCCAGGCTGATCCTGCCACTGTCCTCCTGGGCACCACCCAGCCTACCCCGCCAGCCGTTCAGGCTGATCCTGCCACTGTCCTCCTGGGCACCACCCAGCCTACCCCGCCAGCCGTCCAGGCTGATCCTGCCACTGTCCTCCTCGGCACCACCCAGCCTACCCCGCCAGCCGTCCAGGCTGGTCCTGCCACTGCCTCGGCACCACCCAGCCTACCCCGCCAGCCGTCCAGGCTGGTCCTGCCACTGCCTCGGCACCACTCAGCCTACCCCGCCAGCCGTTCAGGCTGGTCCTGCCACTGCCTCGGCACCACCCAGCCTACCCCGCCAGCCGTTCAGGCTGATCCTGCCACTGCCTTGGCGACACAGCGGGACAGCAGGACAGTCAGTCGGCGTACCTACACAGGGCACACCCAGGGCACACACAGGGCACACACAGGGCACACACAGGGCACGCACAGGGCACGCACAGGGCACACACAGGGCACACACAGGGCACACACAGGGTACACACAGGGCACACACAGGGCACACACAGGGTACACACAGGGTACACACAGGGTACACACAGGGCACACACAGGGCACACACAGGGCACACACAGGGCACACACAGGGTACACACAGGGCACACACAGGGCACACACAGGGCACACACAGGGCACACACAGGGCACACACAGGGCACACACAGGGCACACACAGGGCACACACAGGGCACACACAGGGCACACACAGGGCACACACAGGGCACACACAGGGCACACACAGGGTACGGACAACGCATCGAGACACCATAACGTCCAACATAAGGTAAGGCATGTGCAAGGTACACAGTACACAGAACCCGTAGACGCCCCGGGGCCGTACCTGGCAGCGTCTGCGTGTCATTGACACACTGGCCGGGCCGCGGCTCGGGAACTGACGACTTGCTCACGGGCAGCCAGGCCGAGCTGGACGTCTTCTGCTCCTTAAACTTGCCTTCGAACGCCTCCTGCCAGCCGCACGGGTCACGGGGTCGCGGGGTCAGGAGCCGGGCGACATCAAACATTCAGCGGCCCGCGTGCCGACCGACCCGGCCCGGCTCGGCCCGGCTCGGCTCGCCCCGGTACGGAGCTTCAAACATTAATAGCGGCGGGTGAGAGCGGCGGCCAGCGGGCCCGAGCGGCACGTGAGGGGAACACTTGTGAGAGCCGGGCGGCGGAGTAACAGCCAGCAGGGGGAGGGACCCGGGGGGGGGGGGGGCTGACGGCGGAGTGAGGCTTCAGAGGTGGCACAGGTGGGCCACAGACATGTCACATAAACGTGACGAATTGAGATAGAGAACGGAATGACAATGAGCTCAGTTTGCACTACGAAGTAGTACGCTCACTACAGCCTTCCAACATGACATTGCACGCTGGAACACGCTCATTACAGCTGTTCCAGGTAAAGCGGCTTATGCCAACGTCCTCACTCGTAACGGCAACATGACAGCCTCAGACAACAGTAGGTACTTCCATATCCATGAGGCGCCTGTCCATCCAACATTGCAACACGAATATACCAATGTCGATAAGCCCTCGAAGCAGTGCCGCGTCGCTACTATTTAGTATGTACTCACCTGGATGTCCCGCAGAGTGAAGGAGCAGACGGCAGAGCCCATCAGGCCGTTCATAGACGTGGTGAATACCGCATAAAACTGTGTGTCGTCTCCCGGCACCTTGTAGATGGACTCTGCCAAAACGGGGAAGGAACGTCAGAATGGAACAGGGCACCTTGTGATGGACTCTGCTGAAATAGGGAAGGAACGTCAGGGCGGAACAGGGCACCTTGTGATCGACTCTGCTGAAATAGCGGAGGAACGTCAGGGCGGAACAGGGCACCTTGTGATGGACTCTGCTGAAATAGGGAAGGAACGTCAGGGCGGAACAGGGCACCTTGTGATCGACTCTGCTGAAATAGGGGAGGAACGTCAGGGCGGAACAGGGCACCTTGTGATGGACTCTGCTGAAATAGGGAAGGAACGTCAGGGCGGAACAGGGCACCTTGTGATGGACTCTGCTGAAATAGGGGAGGAACGTCAGGGTGGAACAGAGCACCTTGTGATGGACTCTGCTGAAATAGGGAAGGAACGTCAGGGTGGAACAGGGCACCCTGTAGATGGACTCTGCTGAAATAGGGGAGGAACGTCATGGTGGAACAGGGCACCTTGTGATGAACTCTGCTGAAATAGGGGAGGAACGTCAGGGTGGAACAGGGCACCTTGTGATGGAATCTGCTGAAATAGGGGAGGAACGTCAGGGTGGAACAGGACACCTTGTGATGTACTCTGCTGAAATAGGGAAGGAACGTCAGGGCGGAACAGGGCACCTTGTGATGGACTCTGCTGAAATAGGGGAGGAACAACAGGGCACCTTGTGATGGACTCTACCAAAATAGGCGGTCGTTGGGTCGTCGGCAGGATGGAAGCAGGAACACACGACGAACACCATGACTCATGAGTAACGACATAGTCAAACGGCCGGGGACGGAGTCGGACACAATGAGTCACGGACGTCGGACACGGAACACTTCACACAACCGACGGTCCGTCGCACACGACATCCAGACATGCTTGGACTGCGAGTTAGGGTACAGCAGCTCCTTCATGAAACTGGTCATTACTAGCTAATGACGCTGCCTTCCAACGACCTGCATGACATTGCAATGCCAAGCGAAGCAATTAGACTGTTGCCAGAAGACAGATGGCGTTATGCAATGCATGTTGAGGTCGTTATCAACTGTCGTAGGTATGTTGATGTCTTAAATAGTAGATTTGTCAGAAAGGTGTCCTGAAGTGGCGGCGGGGTTCTCATATCACCTTCACAGTCCCCCTCCCCCCCCCCCCCCCATGATAACGCAGCTGAAACAGGCGGCACAACCAAATCGCCTAGGCCATCCAGATCACCTAGGTAACTAAAAAAACTCGAGCACAACCCCGGCAGCGGTGTGGTAGGCTCTCCGTGTGGCGGCCGAATCAATGCAGTAGCGGCGGTGCCGGTCAGCGGTGGCCTGACGGACGCGAGTAACCGACTCACGATCGGCCTGTGCGCCATTACCGGGCCGCCGCCGCCGCCGCCGCCGCCGCCGCCGCCGCCGTCAGCAGTAATAGCCGGGCAGCAGGGAACGGTGCCGCGTTCCCGCCGGCAGCCGCCGCCGTTACTGGCGGTATGCACGGCTGGTGGCACCGGCGACCGTCCGCCGCCCGCCGCCCAATGACAGCCGGCCGTCACCGCCGCCACCTGGCACAAACGACACCGCCGGCCGGCCGGCACCGCCCGCACGCAGAGTCGCACACCACACCCGCCCTGCAGGGTCCCCGACACCAAACACCCGGCCTAATGGCCCCAACACACCTGCCAGGTGCCGGCGATCCGCCGCCACCTTTTCTAATCCACTAGACAGGTGCTCGATGCGACGATCCACCGATCTGTGAACGACCCACCACTACCTCCTCGGCTGGGAGTTTCACTCTATCTCTCCCCCCCCCCCCCCCACCGCCAGTCCGTCACTCCACGCGTCTGTCACCAGTCGTCAGCGCGGATAACTGCCCGTTTACCTGGCAGATCCCACCTGGCCTCACTGCCGCCACCACCGACGCCGCCCGGTCACCGATCGGGCCGTACATTACTTGCGCGGCCGATGTCCCCGTGGCCCAATCAGCTGCTCTGGCGCCCCGCACGCCCTGCGCAGCGCGCTCCATCCCAGTAAGTGCTCCACCTTGGGGCCGGGCGCCGCTAGGGGTGACAATCCCTGCTGCCCACGCGCCCAGCGATCCCGAACGGCTCTGCTCTGTCCCCGACTGCACGGGATTGCTCTCCGGACTGCTCCCCGAACTGATCAGAACTGCTCTCCGAACAGATCAGAACTGCTCCCCGAACTGATCAGAACTGCTCCCCGAACTGATCCGAACTGCTCCCCGAACTGATCCGAACTGCTCCCGAACTGGTCAGAAGGGCATCGAACTGCTTCGATCAGCTCTGAACTCCTCCGAACGGCTCCGAACGGCTCCGAACGGCTCCGAATCCCTTCGAGCAGCGCCGGTGGCGTCGAGCGGGCTGCAGTATTAGTCCGGTGGCGTCGGTGGCACGGCGCCGGTGGGCGGCTGAGGAATTCCCCCGGGAGGTGGCGGCCGGACCGGGCCGGTGGGCGGCTGAGGAATCCCCCCGGGAGGTGGCGTCGGTGGCACGGCGCCGGTGGGCGGCTGAGGAATTCCCCCGGGAGGTGGCGTCGGTGGCACGGCGCCGGTGGGCGGCTGAGGAATCCCCCCGGGAGGTGGCGTCGGTGGCACGGCGCCGGTGGGCGGCTGAGGAATTCCCCCGGGAGGTGGCGGCCGGACCGGGCCGGTGGGCGGCTGAGGAATCCCCCCGGGAGGTGGCGGCCGAACCGGGCCGGTGCCGACGATAAATACCAATATGGCCGCCCGCAGGGAGCCGGCAGAGAGCCGGCAGAGAGCAGCGAAGCTGACCGGGAGGCACCCCAAATTGTCGTAGAAGGCGGCTAAGCAGACAGGGATTCACGCGTTGTGTCGAAACAGACTCCTATTTCGCAGATTAGAGACTAAACGTGGTGAAACAGAACGAACATACACGTACACGCATGGTGCACTATACACGATAAACCACGGATGCACTACAAAACCAACACGACTGTTCTATAGAGAACTGTACCCTATATGAAAATCCCGGCTCAACTTTAAACGTCAGTACTCCGAGTGATGTGTGGTGTGTCGTGAACTCACAGATGGTGAACTGTGAACTGTGAACTCACGGATTTCGTTGAAATAGAACGGGAATTCTCCGGGGATGGAGCAGTTGAGGCGCGCCTTGATGTAGGTGGCCCAGTTCTGGTTGAGGATGTTCTTGCCTCCAGTGTCCTTCTTACATACGCGGGCCACACTGCGAGCAGAGGCAACACGTGTGAGGCTTGTGAGAGGCTGTGAGACACGTGGCTGGGCTGGGGCTGGATGGCGACGCTACCTACAGACGCGGGCCACACTGCGAGCAGAGGCAACACGTGTGAGGCTTGTGAGAGGAGAGTGGGACACGGTGCTGGGGCTGGATGGCGACGCTACCAGTCAACACACACTTCACACTTCCACAACACATTTCTTGGGTATTGAAAGTGAGTAGTGACGAAGACAATGTAACTCGACACAAGTATCAGAGTGTCAAGATCACAGACGTTTTGAGGGCATCGCATACTGAACACGACACAACAATAGCATGCCATTGCCATTGACCAATGACGTTATTACACGAACCATCGGTATTCTCTCCCGAGTAATCACAATCAACATTCCTTTCAACGCCGCCGCCACGGCCACCTCATGCCGGCATGCATGGCGCTTTTGTTCGGCGTAAATTCTCCGAGTCATGCACCCGGAACAGCGAGTTATCCTTCACACCCGGCCAATCGAGACTGCCTTCCCGGCAACAATGAAGCCACTCAACTGCATTCCGACACATGCCGAGCCCGGAACACTGCACAGCAATACTCTGCACGCTGCTGACTGCACAGACAATGCAATCACCCGTCATGCTGCCGGGGCTCCTCTGTTCTGCTGCACTCATGTCTCACGACTCACGACTGGCTCATGTCTCACGACTCACGACTGGCTCATGCCTCACGACTCACGACTGGCTCATGTCTCACGACTCACGACTGGCTCATGTCTCACGACTCACGACTGGCTCATGTCTCACGACTCACGACTGGCTCATGTCTCACGACTCACGACTGGCTCATGTCTCACGACTCACGACTGGCTCATGTCTCACGACTCACGACTGGCTCATGTCTCACGACTCACGACTGGCTCATGTCTCACGACTCACGACTGGCTCATGTATCACGACTCACGACTGGCTCATGTTTCACGACTCACGACTGGCTCATGTCTCACGACTCACGACTGGCTCATGTCTCACGACTGGCTCATGTCTCACGACTGGCTCATGTCTCACGACTCACGACTGGCTCATGTCTCACGACTCACGAGTGGCCATTTTCCTTGTGAAATACGTACAGATTTTTGATTGCAGTCAGGTGGAACGTTGACTTATCTACCCCGCTTCTGCAAACGCGCTAGCCGCAGTGTTAGTCACGGGCCCGCCCGCCAACCCCCAGCCCGGCCCGGCCCGGGCCAATGAACGCCAAGCCCAGGCCCGAACCAGGCCCGGCCAAATTCATAAATTTGAGGCCCAGGCCCGGTCCGGCCCGTTCAGATTAAGCATATAATTATTTTCACAAAATGTGCAGTTATCATAGCATATTTACTTGTATACTATAAATGTGAAACAATGAACAAACTATACTACCAAACAAAGTCACAGCCACAGCAACAGTGTGTTGCTGTGGAAGTGAACTGCTGGTTAAAATATGTTTAACCCTCGCTCCACGGGAGCTTTTTCACCTTCGCACTACGGGGGGGGGGGTCCTAAAAAGACCCCCCTGTTAACTTCCAAACCAAGAAACATAGAGCAACGCGGTAAAACCAACATGTTGCCTGTCATGTGTGGAATCTAACGGTATGCAATTTTTAGGTTTCGGGTCAACAGGTGACCTTAGGTCAAGTGAATGACATCGGATCGACCACGTCCAGAACAGCGATTTTGCTCTGTCTGAAAACCTCAATATTAGAAATTGATAAATGTAAATAAAAAGGCATGTTCCTAGACCAGTTTGGTCTCAGAAATACAGAAAATGTAATTATTTGTTCGTAACTGGTTAAACAAAGTAAAAAAAAAGTTATAAAAAAATAACGTCATGGGTTTCTTGCACTCAGAGAACAATCACTCAGTCAAACATAGAGATATTGCTTTGAAATTTGGTTTGGGTATTGTCCATGCTCAGTTATCTCACATATATTCCGTTTTTTAACATCTTTGACATTTTTTTTGTTATTTGGTGGTGATTTTAATAACAACAGTTTTTTTTACATTTTAGGGGTCAAAACCCCAAAATTTCGGAAATCCGAGATAGCCATTTTGAGGAAAATGCCATTTTATATCTTTTCTTGAGTGCGTTTGCAATTTGCTTCAAAACTCTGTTTTCTACGATTTTTCAAACATTTATCGTTTTTCCACCAACATGACGTCCTCAAAACATCATTTTCCCAAAACTACTTAACCAATTGCAATGACATTTATACAGCATACGTATAATTGTTGTAAATTAAGCTACTTAAAATTGTATCAAGATTTTCCGCATGTGTACAAAGTTATGCAAGAAAAACCTCAGGGGGTGGGGGGTCGTTTTAGGACCCCTGCAGGGCGAGGGTTAAGCTCTGCTGGGGTTAAGCTCTGACCTGAGCTTGCGCGCATTACTTCAACATGCTCAGCCCAGTCCCGTCCAGAGCCCGGTGATTTCCTTAAAGTTGAGGCCCGGCCCAGGTCCGGCCCAGGCCCGGCCCATGGCCCATAGGGCCAGCCCGGCCCGTGCCGAACTCTGGTTTGCCGCAACCGCCTTAATGACTTCACCTATATGACCGACCGCAGCTGATGTATCTCCAACGTCTGTTCTGTTCACATTTCAGTATCTAGTCTCCATCCCTCTAACCACAGAGGATTAGCAGGTGACACCAAAAACGCGCCGAGACGCAGCCGAGACGCAGCCGAGACGCAGCCAAGACGCTCCAGAGACGCCCCCGAGACGCCCGAGACGCCCGAGACACGACCGAGACGCACTCGAAACGCTCCTGCCCCGCTGAGACAGACGGGCGGCTGGCGTGTGTGGCAGACGGGTCAGGCAAATTAGCCTATTGGAGCAGCCACACCGGCCCCGTTCGGCGGCAACCTGCCAGGACGGCTGACTCAGGCTACACCTAATAACCGCACGACGCCCGGGGCGGGCGTCGGGCGGCGGAATTGGCGACCATTGCGTGAAGTGCGGCGGAATGCAAGAGACGCACGGAGCACGGGGTCACGGCCAATGACAGAGAGACCGTGCAATTTCCTGTCCGAATGTCACAATTTAACACAATGTTGTGCTTATTAATAGTGATTGAATAACCTTTTTGGTGGGAAGCCTCGCGTCAGATTTGACGAAACAATCTATTTTTTAATGAACCTGTAGATATAACCAATCTAACTTCGAAATGAATTGACCGCGAGTTACGTGAGAAGAAGTGAAGTTCCAGCAAATTGTTCACACATTCAGCGGCGCTTGAACAAACCTCATTTGCTGCATACAAAGGAAACTCTTCGGCTTTCAGGGGCACTAATCTCACCGACAAAAGCATCTGAATTCCGGGCGCATAACTTAGCATAACACACCGGACAGAAGACAAGGTAAAAACCTCCGGCTGATGGCAATTTCCATCAATCAGCTGTCGCCTTCCAGAATACTGCCCCCACAAGATAGGCCTCGACTCATGGATGACTCATGCCTCAGCATCGATTTCAGTTACGCTCGTTTGGTCTCCAACCTATCGTGACCTGGCAAGGACCAGAAAGATCCGTTGGGATGGGTTGGAATAGTTCAGATGGGCGCAATATAACTTAATAGCTGGATTATAATGTGGCCCAGTAGCAGTCCAGAGAACTTGCGCATCTGATAACACAAGCGACAGTGAGTGACGGGGATCTGATAACACTCCGCGGCACTCGCGCGCACATGCCGGGAAAGATGAGGCGAAGACGCAACTTAACTCAGAAACGAGTCAAGTCTTAATCGAGCATAACTCTGACTACCGGCATATGACACGTGACTCTAGTTAGAGCCACGTCTGCACACAGAAATCACCGCCAAAACTCCGGGAGACGTCTGGTGTCGAACTCACACTTCCTGACAAACAGCCTGGACTGTGACGCTTCAGTTGGAAAGAACATGCCGACCTAAGCGTCGCGGAGGACGCTGCTGTGGGGTCACTCACCGGGAGTAGATGGCCTTGCCGCAGTTGATGTACTCGAGGGCCGTCTCTCGGAAGAAGAAGTACACGTACTCGCCAATATCGTACGACGCCACGAAGTTGGGCTCTGGGGAGGGAGGCGGAGGGGCAGTCAGTAGAGAGGCAGTGGAGACGTACGGGGGGGGGGCGAACATGCATACACGGACAAACCTTTTTAAAGAACACCAACTACAGAGACCCGATCAAGTTTGAGGCGGCTAGAGAAGTTCTCTATGCCTTTAAAATTTGCTTGATCTGAGCTGAATGGAGTGTTAACCTTAGGTTGGCTACATTTTTGACAAAAGCCCTTCTGTAGGTCGTCAGATCATTTGGTCCGTGCTAGAGCGGGATATCAATAGCGCGCGTCACGCTTCGCTTCTCAGACGACGTAACGAGTAACAACCGTGAACCAAAGTTTCCGAATCCTGCTAACTTCCCGCGAGGTGAAATGTGAAAAGAGCGACACCAAACGGCGCTGGGCAGTTGGAGCCAAACTTCAGACGGAATTAACATATGCTACAGTGAACACTGTGACAGAAATACGAGATATACAGGCACTATATAGCACGATAGTCAATGTAAACAAACAGTCAATAAACTCGTTCAGCAACGCATTTTGTGACACATAAGCAAACAAACAACAGCACGAAAAATACTTGAGCAAAATTCGACAGTGACACGCCAACAAACTAAACTTCTGCCTCTCTAACTTCTCCCCCTATCGCCAAACCAAATCAGCGAACCAGCCTAAACCCGACCACCACCACTACCACTACCACTACCACTACCACTACTACTTCCTCCTCCTCCTCCTCCTCCTCCTCCTCCTCCTCCTCCTCCTCCTCCTCCTCCTCCTCCTCCTCCTCCTCCTCCTCCTCCTCCTCCTCCTCCTCCTCCTCCTCCTCCTCCTCCTCCTCCTCCTCCTCCTCCTCCTCCTCCTCCTCCTCCTCCTCCTCCTCCTCCTCCTCCTCCTCCTCTCCTCCCCTCCTCCCCTCCTCCCCTCCTCCCCTCCTCCCCTCCTCCCCTCCTCCCCTCCTCCCCTCCTCCCCTCCTCCCCCTCCTCCACCTCCACCTCCACCTCCACCTCCACCTCCACCTCCACCTCCACCTCCACCTCCACCTCCACCTCCACCTCCACCTCCACCTCCACCTCCACCTCCACCTCCACCTCCACCTCCACCTCCAGCGCCAGCGCCAGCGCCACCGCCACCGCCACCGCCACCTACACCTACACCACCTCCCCCTCACTCACTGTCGAGCCATTTGCTGTCGTATTTGATGGTCCTCTTGAAGAGGAACTGCTGCCGCTTGGTGGTGGTGTTGTAGAGGTCGGTGCGGAAGATGACGTTGTCGGCCTTGGTGAACTCGGCCACCGTGCCCGAGTAGAGGCCGGCCAGGTCGCCCGGGTTGCCGTGCTCCACCCAGACCGCCGTGGAGTTGTCGTCAGGGTCGAACGGACACTTGGCGATGCCGTTACCGATCCCGGGCACGTACTCGGTGCGCGGCAGGTTGGTCAGGTTCGCCTGCGGGCAGAGCAGAGTGGAGCCGGTCACAGGACGCAGTTCACCCGGTCATTTCAGGGGACGAGCAGCAGAAGAGATCTCCTGGGTTATATAGAGGGGCAGAAGGGAGATGTTAGTTATAGTTGGGAAGAAAACATAACTTAAGCTCCTGGAGCTACGACGGACGTTGACAACCACGTAATCACAAATCCCACTAAATAAATGGCAGGGCATACTTCTCTAGCAAATATGTGTACATTTTTCAACGTCTTGCAGCTATCCACGCCACCACTGCCCACCCACCGAATAGACAATGTCAAATGCAGCGTAACTTGAATCAGTGAGTCACCCACCAATATCAGGCTGTTCTTCAGGCCGTGGAACTAGCCCGTCTCTACCCCCACCCCCCACCCCCTCCCACCTAACCAGCCCGTTACCCCCCCCCCCCCCCTACACCGAGCGACAGCCCAGCGCCGCTCCGCCGACCATAGCTATCGGGCCGCCGCTGGCGCCACCCAGCCGTCGGCGCCGACGGCGGCCGTCGCAATCGACGACCGCCGCACGCGACCGTCGGCCGGTGACGACTGGGGTCCGCTGATAGCGCGTCGGTTCGTCGGTGTCGATGAGGAGCCGCGGCCGACGGCGGCGGTGACGGCGGCTGACAGTCGGGAAGGTCCGTCCAGTGACACGCCTGCGGGCCGGGGAGCCGATTGGAGCAGGGCACGCCGCGGCCACGGTCAATCAGCGACGCACGAGTGCCGCTTTGACCAACCATTAGTTGGTAGAAATCAGCTGACCGCGTCGGCGTGAGTCAGCTGACACTATCTTCGGTGAAATAGCATCACTGGCAGCTGTGGTACCCTCCGACTCCAACACCCTTCCACCGTCCTCCTTTCAGCCACCGCTGACGGCATCCTCTTAAACCAGCCGCCTGTGAAACCATCTTTAGCACTGCTGCAAAGCGCCTTCCCAGCATCCCGAACCGAGCCAGATTCGCCCCGCGTCGTTACCGTCGCACTGGCGGCAAACGTGGCGCGTAAAAACGTCCGGCGCGGCGGGTGGCGCACTCGCGGCGATTTCCCCGAGGAGTGCCGGCCGCGGCCGCGGCGCTTTATAGATGCGGCCACGGAATATCTAATCGCGCGGAAATCCAAACTATTGCCGTTCGCGTCGTGGCCGTGATTTATGCCGACTTTGGCGGGGTTTAATATCTAAATTGAAAGGGCGGTCAGCAGTGGGGCGGCGAACAAGAGAGGCAGAGGGAGGGTGTGAGGGGCTCTCGAGGGAGCGCGGCGGCAGGAGAGCGGTGACGTCAGAAGGGCTCGGTGGCCGGGGATATAACGCCCCCCGGCCGGCTGCCGCAGCCCCCGTCAGATTCTGAGAGGAGCCGATAGGGTAAACAGCCAACACTGGGGCTCTGAGAAATGGTGTCAGTATACACGGGACATGGACAGCGGAGACAGTAGGCGGAGACTCAAAGTAACAATGCCGAGGGAATGGAATCAGCAGAGGCTTTGTTAGTTGTTACCCTAGCATGTGACAGACAGCGCGTTGTTTATAACTCAATTATGAAGAAAGAAAAGAAAAACGACGGAGACGCTTCAGTAACAGTACATCTTTGATCTTTGTAAGAGATGACTAATGTCACAAAGAAACCTTGGGCGTGACAAATCAAACGGCTTCTTGTAGGACGTGTCTATTCTGTGGTTCTCTCCCCTCGGTATAGCATGTACCTCAACCATCCCAGACAACAAAACAGTAGCCCCTCCTAGCCCTGAACTCCCTCTATGATCCCACCTCACCCGCGCCCCACCCTCTAAACCCCCCTCTCCTCCCCCGCCTTGATATTCGGTCGACCACATCCGTCTGCGCCGCTGACAGCCCATATAGAGCTCACCTAACCATTCGGCGCGCACGCTCCGAGTGTCTCTAGCCGCCCTAATGAGTTTCGGACGGACCAGCTCGATAGAGTGCCGGCCTCTGCCAGTGGAAGCGTCTCATCGTCCCGCCCGCCGTCGGCGGGGAGCGACGGAGCCGACGACCGCCCGCCGGCGGAGCTCGACGCGGGTCGACGGGGCCGGAGGAGGCGCGTGCCTGAGTGCCTGAATGGAACGTCAGGGCAGCGGTCACGATACGGCCGTAGGCGGAATCGACTCCAGATTCTCCATGCATGATGCAGATCCCATGCATAGCCGGCGGCGGCGCCGGCGGGGAGGAGGAGGCGGGAGGTCGGGGCGGACTGCAGTGCGTGAGCTGGATAGGTCGGGGGAGGGGGGGGGGGGGGGGTCAGAATCCTGCTCCGTCCAGCCTCCCCTACCCACCGGTCTGCGTAGCTAGTCTGACCGACCAATCAGGAAGGAAGTGACGTCATCTCAAACGCATCCCGGTCAAACGCATGACGCCATTACCAATACATGAGGCTGCAGAAATCCCCTCCCCAGCTGCCCGCCGCCGCCGACGCGCCACTGCTCGCCACACCTGCGGCGTCGCTGCGGCGAGGGCGGCGCGGCGGGTGCTGACGGCGGCGATCCGGCGCGACTCTGATCCGATCAGGCCACAGCGTCCGCCGCAGTCAGCACATTCTGGTCGGCGGCCGGCGCCAACCCTGTTAGCGGCCGCCCCACGGCAGAGGAGAGGTGTCAGCGCCCACGGCAGAGTAGAGGTGTCAGCGCTCTGTCTCGCCTGTGGCTGGTTAGGGAGCGAGCAGCGCTGATGGAGGCGTTGGCGATGATGCGGAGAGCAGCAGACTCACTAACGGTCCAGATTCGCTATCAATGCAGCAGAAGGTGCCGACTGCCGACCAGTTTTCATTGACAGCTCAGGCGGACCGACAGTGTAAAGCCGGGGATCATCAGAGCAAAAGCAACAGACCGTCAATATAAAGCCAGCCAGGCAACCCCAGGATTAAAAGCCAAAGAAAACGTCCGGGTAAAACATCACCAACTCCAATTGCTGACATCAAAAGACCTATTATATTCCAACTAGAATGATTCATCTGAGATCCAATTTCTAAAGAACTCATTTTCTTTTCAAATCGCCCTCCATTCTCCGCTCAAAATATCCCCCGCCTTCGATAATTCCCGCCCTTCGGCAACACCTCCCCTGGGGAGGCTGCGAGGCGTCGCTCGCGCCGCGCCGCAGACGGAGCCTCGGGCGGTGCGCCCCACCGTTCGGTCACGTGACATACGGCGGCGGGCCGCTGCCGGGTCACGTGACATGCCGGGGCGGCAGTTGAGTGAACGCGCGCGGTAATGGCATCACGCTCCCCCGCGTCTCTTTTGTCGGCCGCGGATGATTGGCAGTATGGAAATTATAGCGGGCTGTTGGCGGACGTGCGAGACGCTGCACGATACGATGTGCGAGGGCGGCACACGGACGAAAGGACCGCGCAACGGACGAAAGGACCGCCGAACGGATGCGACGTGCGAGGGCGGCACACGGACGAAAGGACCGCGGAACGGACGAAAGGACGGCAGACGGACGAAATGACCGCGGAACGGACGTTTGGACCGCGGAACGGAAGAACGAACGGACGGTGGACAGATGGATCGAAAGAGCAGACGATCGGATGGATAGTTGAACAGAAAAACGAGCCGAGGAATGGATATAGAAAAATAGAAAGGGTGATGTAAATAGCGGAATGGGTGACATACATACAAATGGACAAACCACAAAGGTGGACTTGGTACAATGTAGTACGAAAATACCAACTGAAGCGATGTTTTGGCTTCACGAACAGTTGGGGCGGAGGCTGGAAAAGCTGTCTGCAACATTCGATGCTTGGAAACCTGGTGGTGTCAGTGTATCACTGTCAAAATCAGCACACTGACGGTGCAAACAGATTTACATTTATTATACCATTAACACAAATCTTGACGGTGAATAACAAGTAATACATGTGCCGCTGCAGGTGATGCTTATGCAACGTATACTCTTGACATACCGTCATAAATCCATCAACAATTAACTCAGCAGGACAAATTACCACACACAAATCGTGAATGTGATTGATGTAACACCGTTCGACGCGGGAATGACTTTAAGTGTGCTTTGTATTTCTTGCGACATGTTTCCTCTTGCCATGAAAGGAGCCTTATTTATAATCATATCTCATGATGCAGAGTTGCTTGAAACACATTTTCGTGAAGTTACTCCAAACATTTATACCTCGTTCCATTCCAAGTTTGCAGCCGAAGCGCTTTAATAATAACAGCACGCTAAACAATCTCACGAGGAATTTTGGTTCAATTGAAAAATGCAAATGCAATGCAAATTGCTGAAAGCGCTTCGGCCGCAAACTTGGAGTGGAACGAGGTATATATACCTCGTAACTATAGTTACATCTCTCAGTATCTATGGCCTTGCCTTGCATCTATCCATGTATAAACAGCACACTGAGTACATGTCTTTATGTCTTAGGATACATGTTGTATGTTGCGGCGGAGCGGACTACCTGCAGATGCAACGACTAGAAGACATCAGAACAAAACCCTAGTCAAATGAATTGAAACCAATGTTTTACGAAAACAATGTTTGCTGAGAGCAATGATTTATGAAAGAGGATTCGGGAGATATTTCGAAGGCGGCCTGCAATACACTCAAGCCCGGCCGACTGCTGACAGTGTCGTACCATTCGAAAACGTGTCGTAACTCCTGCTCCCGTCAGATATGAGTGGGTGCGACAACATCCGGGACACTGCCTTATACCCGCTCGTCACATAAAACACGCGCGCACATCGCGAGCGGCCCGGAACACCCGAGTAAAACATAAAACACCAGAGCCACGCGCCTTTCCGCGTGCGGTTTGGCTGAGAGCGCTGGCTGGCTGGCTGGCTGGCGGAGAGACGTCGTAGATCAGTCGGCTGTGTCGCGGAAAGAAGTGGCATAGCGGGCCTGCCGATCCGAGACCAGCCAACCAGCCAGCCAGCCAGCCAGCCAATACCGGGCGAGTGGTCCGCGGCAGCCCGGTGCGCCGGACGGCCACATTTTCCGGCTGGCCTCACCAGAAAGGCGCACCCTCTGTTTGTCGTTGCTAGGTGAGGGACGGGGAGATGGGGCGACGGGAGACGGGAGACGGGAGACGGGAGACGGGAGACGGGAGACGGGAGACGGGAGACGGGAGACGGGAGACGGGAGACGGGAGACGGGAGACGGGAGACGGGAGACGGGAGACGGGAGACGGGAGACGGGAGACGGGAGACGGGAGACGGGAGACGGATGTCACCGGTACTGCTGCCGGCGACAGGCGACAGGAGGCCTCTGGCAGGCGGCGGCGGTCGACGGTAAAGACATGGTCCGGGAGACGTTTGGAGACGCTCGGAGACATTCGGAGACACGGAGCTCAGTCACCAACCGTAAGATATACGCGGCGTAACCAACGAAAGGCGCGACCATGACAGATCGGTGTTTTACACGTTATAAGAGTGAGTCCTGTGTTTGAGTCACCTTGCCAGAGGCAATTTACGCTCATCAAACACCAGTGTAAAATATTTGACAGGCCACCGCAAATTTTGTGACGAACACAGCTTTTGTAGGATGCACACGAACTATAAAATAAATAATATCATGGGATGGTGTATAATTACACGCCTGGCAGGCAAACCAGAAGTGAACTTTCACTGAAAAGCTTTTTAATTAGACTGAATAACAAATTTATCGAAAAGAACGTGTAACATATATGTCAAACAGACAAGTTAATTAATTAAGTTAGTTAATTAATTGCAGAAACTGCCAAACCACCACGAAATACAGATCTTGTCGAAAAAGAACCTTCCTGACGTTCCAATTTATTTATATGATAAAACCGCCGAGCGACACCCCACTTATGGATTAAGTCAGAACTAAAAAAATATTGGAATGCAATGTCAACCTCCTGGTCCGTACCATTTGCTTTATGAAACAATCACCAGGTTTCACTGCAAACATCATACATAAATAAACCGAAGGTATGCAGGCGGGCGACACCCTAGCGGCACATTTAAATAAATAAAACAATGTTGCTGGCACCAGCGATCTTTATTTGGCCAGGTCTTTGTCGATCTGGCACACCACAGCTTGCAGCTATACACATTGACATAAACCCCGCATGGTACCTACCCAGCTCCATACAAATTCCACATGTTTCTAGCCCAACTCTACACAACTCCCCGCCTGATACTCACGTAGATGACCAAGTCCTTGGGGTTGTGGGCGTTGGTGCCGCAGACGTAGAGCCGACTGCCGTCTCCCATGGGCTGGATCACGCGGATGTGGTTCCGGCAGTCATAGTGCTGGAACAGACACCACATAGTCAGCATTCGTCCGCCGCGGCAACATGTGCACAACACGTGCACAACACGCTGCACTACCGGTCGCCGCTATGTTCCTCAGCCAGCGAACGGGTCATGTTAACAGGCACGGGTACCGCCAAACTCGGGACGACTGTCGAACCGTGCTTATCGATGCCAACAGGACGAGATTACATCGGCCGCTCAGGGATTCGTGACGTGGCGATTCCGCCCGGAATCCAGGGACTTCCATTCGACCCGACCGCTTCACACAGTCACCAATGGTGTCGAGTGGCGGCACTCGACGCCCACGTAACCGCCCGCCGCCCACCGCCCGCCGCCCGCCGCCCGCCGCCCACCGCCGCCCACCACCCACCGCCCACCGCCCACCGCCCACCGCCCACCGCCCACCGCCGCCGGCCGCCGGCCGCCGCTGCCGCCGATTTTACGGCCGAACACGCCGCTGATCCCCGGCGGCCGCGCGTGCAAAGACCCATCCATCATAGCCATGTCGGCAGCCGCCACTGAGGCATGTATCGTCCATGCAACTCGCCAACCACAGAGCAAACACCCGCCGTCAGCGGGATCGCCCACCGTGCAGCTCCTGACGAGTCGAGCTGTACGCTGGCCAGCCGGTCAGGGTAAGTCCGCATCACCCCAAGGTCCAAACATCACCTCCGATCGCAGCCCAGGGCGGGGTCATGACCTGTCCCATAGAGCACTGAACCCCGCCCGCCCGCCGACCACCGCCCGCTGCCCGCTGCCCGCCACCCGCCACCCGCCACCCGCCGACCAACGCCCACCACCCACCGCCAGCCGCCCGCCGCCCACCGACCACCGCCCGCCACCCACCGCCCACCGCCCACCGCCCGCCGCCCGCCGCCCGCCGCCCGCCGCCCGCCGCCCGCCGCCCGCCGCCCGCCGCCCGCCGCCCGCCGCCCGCCGCCCGCCGCCCGCCGCCCACCGCCCGCCGCCCACCGCCCGCCGCCCACCGCCCACCGCCCGCCACCCGCCACCCACCGCCCGCCGCCCGCCGCCCGCCACCCACCGCCCGCCGCCCGCCGCCCACCGCCCGCCGCCCGCCGCCCGCCGCCCGCCGCCCGCCGCCCACCGCCCGCCACCCATCGCCCGCCGCCCGCCGCCCGCCACCCACCGCCCGCCGCCCGCCGCCCGCCGCCCGCCGCCCGCCGCCCGCCGCCCGCCGCCCGCCGCCCGCCGCCCGCCGCCCACCGCCGGCCGGCCGCGGCCCGCCGCCCACCGCCGGCCGGCCGCGGCCCGCCGCCCACCGCCGGCCGGCCGCCGCCCGCCGCCCGCCGCCCGCCGCCCGCCACTCACCGCCCGCCACCCGCCGCCCGCCACTCACCGCCCGCCGCCCGCCACCCGCCACCCGCCGCCCGCCGCCCGCCGCCCACCGCCGGCCGGCCGCGGCCGCTCGGTTATTTACGAGTGGCAGTTTGTCATGAGCCGTCGCCGCTCCGCCGCCCGCCACATGCAATCCTGCAGTGGCGACGGTATGCACGCGGCGCTGGCCGCCGGACTCAGCTCCCCAGCACGTCAGTCTGCCCGGGATTAATTTACACGAGGCGCTGCGGAGTGATGGATGGCACTCTGATGGGCTAACGGTGACGGGGACGGTGGCGGCGACGGTGGCGGCGGCGGTGGCGGTGGCGGCGGCGGTGGCGGTGGCGGCGGCGGTGGCGGGGAGACGCCGACACTTATGAATGCCGACAGCCGCCGTCGGGCCGCAGACTGGACGCGGGTGGACGGGACTGACCGACGCGGTCAGCTGTTCGACAGGGCACGTCTCCGACCGACGGACGCCGCCCACAGCCTCGACGGCCAGACGTCGATGACGACGCTAGTTTCCGACGCCGCTTTCCCAGAACCCTACACAGCGACCGCGGCCATGATGAGTCGATGACCCGGCTATTCGCGCCCCCAGCAGACATGCCAGACACCCCAAGCATCCAGACGCGGTCCCAGCGCACTATTTCAACTATTGTCCGGTCAGAAGCCTCCAGACTGGCTGCCGTCCCCTGGGCGGAGGACGGGTCAGATCAGTCGGATGCCTGGAGGTGGAGGAAGGTCGCAGCCTCTTGCTGGCTGTCTCCCCGGGGTTTGTGGTGACCGACAATGGGCGCGTCCCCTGGGCGGCGACCCGGGGGTCAGGGACCGGGGTAGAGCGGCGGTGGCGTCCCCTGGGCGGCGACCCGGAGGTCAGGGGCCGGGGTAGAGCGGCGGTGGCGTCCCCTGGGCGGCGACCCGGGGGTCAGGGGCCGGGGTAGAGCGGCGGTGGCGTCCCCTGGGCGGCGACCCGGGATCAGGGGTCGGGGTAGAGCGGCGGTGGCGTCCCCTGGGCGGCGACCCGGGGGTCAGGGGCCGGGGTAGAGCGGCGGTGGCGTCCCCTGGGCGGCGACCCGGGGGTCAGGGGCCGGGGTAGAGTGGCGGTGGCGTCCCCTGGGCGGCGACCCGGGGGTCAGGGGCCGGGGTAGAGCGGCGGTGGCGTCCCTGGGCGGCGACCCGGGGGTCAGGGGCCGGGGTAGAGCGGCGGTGGCGTCCCCTGGGCGGCGACCCGGGGCCGGGGTAGATCGGCGGTGGCGTCCCCTGGGCGGCGA
This sequence comes from Chirona hameri, assembly GCA_036785665.1. NCBI lineage: Eukaryota > Metazoa > Arthropoda > Thecostraca > Balanomorpha > Balanidae > Chirona > Chirona hameri. Next base: position 47,664 of record JAXIVJ010005559.1, read on the forward strand.
CCCGGGGGTCAGGGGCCGGGGTAGAGCGGCGGCGGCGTCCCCTGGACGGCGACCCGGGGGTCAGGGGCTGGGGTAGAGCGGCGGTGGCGTCCCCTGGGCGGCGACCCGGAGGTCAGGGGCCGGGGTAGAGCGGCGGTGGCGTCCCCTGGGCGGCGATCCGGGGGTCAGGGGCCGGGGTAGAGCGGCGGTGGCGTCCCCTGGGCGGCAACCCGGGGTCAGGGGCCCAGGTAGAGCGGCGGTGGCGCCCCTGGGCGGCGACCCGGGGGTCAGGGGCCGGGGTAGAGCGGCGGTGGCGTCCCCTGGGCGGTGACCCGGAGGTCAGGGGCCGGGGTAGAGCGGCGGTGGCGTCCCCTGGGCGGCGACCCGGGGGTCAGGGGCCGGGGTAGAGCGGCGGTGGCGTCCCTGGGCGGCGACCCGGAGGTCAGGGGCCGGGGTAGATCGGCGGTGGCGTCCACGAGGGCGGCGACCCGGGGGTCAGGGGCCGGGGTAGAGCGGCGGTGGCGTCCCCTGGGCGGCGACCCGGGGTCAGGGACCGGGGCGGCGACCCGGGGGTCAGGGGCCGGGGCAGAGCGGCGGTGGCGTCCCCTGGGCGGCGACCCGGGGGTCAGGGGCCGGGGTAGAGCGGCGGTGGCGTCCCCTGGGCGGCGACCCGGGGGTCAGGGGCCGGGGTAGAGCGGCGGTGGCGTCCACGAGGGCGGCGACCCGGGGGTCAGGGGCCGGGGTAGAGCGGCGGTGGCGTCCCCTGGGCGGCGACCCAGGGTCAGGGACCGGGGCGGCGACCCGGGGGTCAGGGGCCGGGGTAGAGCGGCGGTGGCGTCCCCTGGGCGGCGACACGGGGGGTCAGGGGCCGGGGTAGAGCGGCGGTGGCGTCCACGAGGGCGGCGACCCGGGGGGGGGGGGGGGGGGGGGCAGGGGCCGGGGTAGAGCGGCAGTGGCGTCCACGAGGGCGGCGACCCGGGGGTCAGGGGCCGGGGTAGAGCGGCGGTGGCGTCCCCTGAGCGGCGACCCGGGATCAGGGGTCGGGGTAGAGCGGCGGTGGCGTCCCCTGGGCGGCGACCCGGGGGCCAGGGGCCGGGGTAGAGCGGCGGTGGCGTCCCCTGGGCGGCGACCCGGGGGTCAGGGGCCGGGGTAGAGCGGCGGTGGCATCCCCTGGGCGGCGACCCGGGGGTCAGGGGCCGGGGTAGAGCGGCGGTGGCGTCCCTGGGCGGCGACCCGGGGGTCAGGGGCCGGGGTAGAGCGGCGGTGGCGTCCCCTGGGCGGCGACCCGGGGGCCAGGGGCTGGGGTAGAGCGGCGGTGGCGTCCCCTGGGCGGCGACCCGGGGGTCAGGGGCCGGGGTAGAGCGGCGGTGGCGTCCCCTGGGCGGCGACCCGGGGTCAGGGGCCGGGGTAGAGCGGCGGTGGCGCCCCCTGGGCGGCGACCCGGGGGTCAGGGGCCGGGGTAGAGCGGCGGTGGCGTCCCCTGGGCGGCGACACGGGGGTCAGGGGCCGGGGTAGAGCGGCGGTGGCGTCCCTGGACGGCAACCCGGGGTCAGGGGCCGGGGTAGAGCGGCGGTGGCGTCCCCTGGGCGGCGACCCGGGGTCAGGGACCGGGGCGGCGACCCGGGGGTCAGGGGCCGGGGCAGAGCGGCGGTGGCGTCCCCTGGGCGGCGACCCGGGGGTCAGGGGCCGGGGTAGAGCGGCGGTGGCGTCCACGAGGGCGGCGACCCGGGGGTCAGGGGCCGGGGTAGAGCGGCGGTGGCGTCCCCTGGGCGGCGACCCGGGGGTCAGGGGCCGGGGTAGAGCGGCGGTGGCGTCCCCTGGGCGGCGACCCGGGGTCAGGGGCCGGGGTAGAGCGGCGGTGGCGTCCCCTGGGCGGCGACCCGGGGGTCAGGGGCCGGGGTAGAGCGGCGGTGGCGTCCCCTGGGCGGCGACCCGGGGGTCAGGGGCCGGAGTAGAGCGGCGGTGGCGTCCCTGGGCGGCGACCTGGGGGTCAGGGGCCGGGGTAGAGCGGCGGTGGCGTCCCCTGGGCGGCGACCCGGGGGTCAGGGGCCGGGGTAGAGCGGCGGTGGCGTCCCCTGGGTGGCGACACGGGGGTCAGGGGCCGGGGTAGAGCGGCGGTGGCGTCTCCTGGGCGGCCACCCGGAGGTCAGGGACCGGGGTAGAGCGGCGGTGGCGGCCTGAGGGCGGGGCGGGGGTGTCAGCGGCGACTCGGGGTCCGGAGATATTGGGGTGGGATGTCAGCAGCAGAGAAATGGCTCGCCATCCGTCCCCTGTCGGGCCGCACCACTCAGCATAGAGGGGCTCCACTCTCTCAGGAGAGACCACTCTCTCGCCGCCATTGACATACCGCGGAACCAGTGGCAAGTCAAGAGCGACGAATCGGGACAGAAGAACTGCACACACGAAGCAGCAATCATCTGAACCCATCTCTTTCGTTGCAATGCAACTATTAAAACCGCTATTAAAACGCATTTCATTTAGAAGAATACATTGGGTAAATTGTAACATACATCCTCAGACTTTGACGAGTGCTGGACGCCGACAAGAGGACCGCGGGAGGAGCAGGAGATGTCAGGGTTCAACAGACCGACACTAACTCGTCGGCCGCCGCCCGCATCGCCGCATCAAGACCGCAGTCTAATATTCCGATGGCCGTCGGCCCGTCGCCGTCGCCGTCGCCGAGTGACGTGTGACGTGACATTTGACGAGTGGCGAGTGACGTGTGACGTGACATTTGACGAGTGACGTGTGGCGAGTGCAATGAGTCAGGCCAAACTGCCACTTCCGGTCCATTGTGGAGCTACCGTCCGATGGAGCGCGGCTGAACAAACCGCCGAGATGGACAGCTCTGTCCGAGGAGTGGGGTGGGGGGGGGGGGGGCAGGCTGTCCGAGGAACGGGGAGAGGGGGAGGGGCAGATGATCGGTCCATTGAGGAGCGCAGCTCAACAGACCCCCAAGCTCTGGTCTCAATCTATCCCATCTCGTGGCTGTGTGCTTTGGTGTCGTCCTCCAGGTGTGGCCTCTGGTCCTTACCAGTCGCCCTCCACGCCCGACGTCCCCTGACAAATGACCGCCCGAGGGCAACAGGGTGTACCGCCGCCGGCCAGCGGTGCGGGGCGGAACCATAACTCATCGCTATGTCTCCCGGCCGCGTCCCCTGCACGACCGACGTATCAGTGCCGCTGCCAGGCCGGTGCTACTACTCCGGTGCAGACTTGTATTCAACTCAATCATTCGACTCAAGTTACTCCCGTCGTGTGGTCAGCCCTTCGAGTCCTGATAAAGATCAGGGTTCGCTGGCACACCGTACGCTAGCTGTGATGCAAATTGTATACGTAGACTGAGTAGGGTATGCTAACACGCATGTATAGATACTAAACTTGCATCTCAGCTGGCGTACGGTCTGGTGGCGAATCCGGATCCTAATCAGTACCCGAAGGGCTGACCACACGACACCGGAGTAACTTGAGTCGATTGATTGAATTGAATACCAGTCTGCTTCGGTGTGAGCAGGTACAGCCAGAACGTATCCCGGCACAGCATCCCGGCAGGACAGTTACCGCGATGCCCGCTCCACGCTCACACCTATAGTGTTTCCGAAGGCCCAGTTCCCGGTGCGTTTCAGCAGACTGGGAAGATGGAAGCGTTCAACTTCTTGTATTGATAGTGTTATCGGGTGTTTTCATATATGTCAATATGTGCATAGATTATGATGTGGAAAGTCGATGAATCGTGAGTCATATTTCCTGTATAGATATGGTCTTGGCGTCAGTCGGGACCAAGGCTTCTGGGTGGTATGTTAAAAAGGTACCTTGTATCGTTTGAGGCTGAGGTCATCGTTTCGGTTTCAAAGCTATTGAAGCATCTTTTTGCGTTTGTGTTCACGTCAGATGACGTTTGTTTCGCACGTCACAGGACGTTTGCGTCGCGTCGGAGGATACGCAGTACAAATGTCGCATGTTACACATCAGGGTTATGACTTATGCTGGTTTTCAAATATACCTCAACGAGTTTTGTGATGTTTTTAGCACAGGGAGCTGCAAACTGTCTACGAACACCTCGCATAAAACTATATAATTACAAGGAATACCCCCGTAGCATATAATTCGGGGCAGTACGGTAAGCTACTTACCAAGTACAGGTCTGCCCCGGGTAAGCACTGCTATGATTACGAACGTTTTCCTTGCTTTGGCACAACGAGCGCAAAGTATAGCCTTGTAAGACGCATACAATTACACGACTTTATTCATTAATGATTTATTCTATTAATCTATTGATCATGATCTATTAATGAATCTATCAATGATCTATTAATGACATTACTATAACATTATCCCGCGAGTTACTGGGGTATATTCCATAACGCGACTTACTGGGGGAGGGGGTATTTTTTGCTTCCCCTCTCGGATCTCAGGAAATACCGGAACTCCGGAGACCGATTGCAAAAATTCAAACGGCATTCGATAGCCCTGTCAAATTTATCGAGGGAAACATAATATTGTTGACCTCTGGGTCACCGATGACGTCACAGGTCAGGTCAAGTACAAAATGTTTGACCGTGTCAGAAGGTCTCGATGGATGGAATTGTCGCGCAAAATTGCGATATTAAACGCATAAGCAGTCGATAAATCGGTATGATTCGTGTGTCTGACACTTCTAAGTACCATTCTAAGCTGTTTATGACCATGGTCAGGTCAAGGTCATCCGAGGTCACGAGGTTAAACTGCAGATTACGGTCATTAGGCGTTGTAACACATGTTTATGGGTTTGTTTTTCGTCTAGAACGCGAAAAATGACCTTAGAAAATTGTTGGTTCCATATAAATAGAAGTGAAAAGCAAAAACGGAAATGCATTTTTTATGGATAGTAATGCTGTGAGAGGTGGTCGATTTATGTCATGTAAAGGTCATAAGTCAGACATTTTTGAAGATATCGACTTTAAATTTGGTACACATATTCACCGAACACGTCTCGATCACATATATTCCGTTTTTTATAATTCTGATTTTGTTTTGAAAATGTTGTAAAAAATAATTATTTAGATTTCTCAACATTTGGAATAAAAAACAACTCAAACATCCGAGATGGCAGTTTGATAGCCCTGTCGATTGTCAGTTATTTTATTGAAGACAATTTAATTTATCTCAAACATTGTCCCTTTGACAGCGTTTTCGGCAAACCATTATTTTTCAACAAAAACCGAAGAACATGACGTCACTCTGACGTCATTCCCGGTTGACCTATCATAACCTCATCTTTTTCCTTTAGCCAAAATGTGTAGAATTGATGTGAGAGAAGGTACTGCAAGTTTGGTGACGATACTGGTGTTGGTTTAGGAGTTATTGCAAAATAACGAGTGGGGGGAATAGCCTCCCCCAGTAAGTCGCGGGTTATAGACGGTCGTTACGAGGGAAAAACAGTCCTTCGTAGCTCGTTCAACCAACTACGAGTGAATAGGTTGTAGGGAGATACAAAATACTCGTAATGTCAACGACTCAAAACGTCGTATCAAACCAAGGCAAAGGGTCTGCAGATTTACGCTAAACTTGTATGCTTGTAAATATGACACACGCTTGTAGAAATGAGCTTCCAATGTGCGGTCCGTCGTTCTCAAAGACGACCCGGACGCGTCGCAGTGCTGCAAGCTCCAATATGTCTCGGTGGGTGCAATGTGCAGTGCCTGATATAGGGAAATATGACGGCTGAGTTCGTGTCCTGGGCGACAGGCCATTCAGCTTTGACTTCCGACGGCGAAACACTGTCTGTCTGCTAGGTCGGTATTCAGAGCCCGAGAACAATTACCGCATCTGTCAAAAAACGATTGAGTATTGCCGACATTGCGATGCAGGTATGCAGTAATCAGCCGCTGAAATTAAGCCTTACGCTCGCTTGTCTTTGGCTGATTGACGTAAATGAACGACCGTTTGACCTTGTCCAGTGCCTTTTAATTCACGAGTCCCCACGACCACACGCACACGTCCAACGCAGCCTCCGTCTTCATTCCCCTAAATTGCTCTCTTGTGCCCGTCGAATGGAATAGGCTTAATTAAGACGCCAGCCAGCCAAACCATTAATAAATAGCACCCCTCACCATTAATCCCACTCGCGATGTGACTGAAACAGCCACCGTGCCCCGTCAGCGGCGCGAGGCGCCGGCGGCGGCAAAACCGTCTTCATTTGTCCGTCGACATGCGACCGGATCATTACGTCTCCTGACGTCCGGTCGAGCCGACAGACTGACGCTGGAAGAAGTTGACGATGATGGCGCGAAAAAGCGGCGAGCGGGCGCGGGTCGCTGCCGCCGGCACCGCAGACGGATGGCGCCGGAGACGGGGGACGGCGAGGAGAGATGACGCCGAAAATCGCCCGCGTCTCGTCAGGAGAGGCCGCCGGGGACCAGGGTGATCAGATGACTCAGGACGGTGGCATGGCGAGGGAGGCTGGGAGAAGTGGTTGGTGGAGCGGAGAGGCTCTGAGGCTGCTGACGGCTGTGTAGGATGCCTCGTTCGATTCGGAGCAAGCAGACGGGATGTAGTTTCCCACAGGGAAGTCAGCTATTGCTAAGTATGACGATGCAAGTCGTAACGATTATGGCTCAGTGGTGGCCATCAATCATCATTGTAATATTGTCGCAATCATCACAATGGTTCCTTGCTGATGCTGTTCAGCCAAAGGATCAGGAACTATCTATTACTGGGACGGTCGAGTCGCTCAGCATAAACACCCTGCGAACTCTACATACGCTAAGAACTTGCAACAATTGTAACATATTGATACACGTCAGAGAAAAGCGCACAACTGAGTAGAGACCATAGGCGAACGGCGGGCCAACTTCACCTTATATAAACACCATCAAGGACGCTCGCCGACCGTGAAAGTCCGGCGCAGCGACTTATCTGCCCTCGTTATCCACCACTCTGCACACAGCCGGTATCAACACGGAGTCAGGAGCGACTTTGAAGCGTTTGTTCCCGTTCGACCCGATAGAGCTGAGCTAGGCTCCTAACCAGTCCCGAAGGACCAGGTCCAAAGGAAGTCGGATATATCCGCTCCACCCGCCTCGCCGCGACCCAGCGCGACCCGACCTAGCCCGGCTCTATCGAGTCGAACGGCAACAAACGCTTCAAAGGCGCTCCTGAATGAGCGTGTAGAAATAGCGCACATTCGCCGCACAGTTCTGCAGTTCAGGGGAGGTGGCGGGGGCTGGAGGGGGGGGGGGGGGGGGTGTTCGGAACATGATGACGGCACTGTCAGCGGGAGGCACGCCCACTGGTCCGCAGAGCGACTCGACATGTCGCCACTCCATTGAGGCATCAGACGGCCCCCACTCAGACGTCCCCGCTCACGGGCCCAGAGACAAACAGCCCGGACAAAAACGAGTCATTGTGGACGACGCGGGGACAGAGTGCGGACGGCGCGGGGACAGAGTGCGGAGACAGACGACACGGTGACTCCCACTGCAGTGCCGCCGGCGAGAGACGAGGACAAATGGTATTGTCCCGGGGCCTCATCACTCCTCAGGCCTGCGGTACGCGCCAACGCGACAGCACAGAGCGTCAAAGGTGCCACCATTGTGACCAGACGACAGACGTTGGCTGATGTTGGACCCACTTTGAACCCAAACGTATCACGGTCCAGTCCATTGACTGTGTTTGGATCGGATTGTTACGCATATTTTTACGCACATTTATCAAATTATATTAAAAAAAACACCCCAAGACCCAAGCGTGTACACTGGTTCGCTTTTCGTTAAAAAACGCTTCAAAGTCATTCAGGATGCACATCACTACTGACAAGATCACAAGAACCTTCTACGAAAATACACAATATCACAAGATCACAAGAACCTTCTACGAAAATACAGCAACAACATCTCGTGGCAAACAGGCCATCTCTTGATTTGCTTTCTGAGAAACTGCCATGATTATTACGAGCGAGCGCGAAGCGCTCGCTCGTCTTTCCGTGGTATATGGAAAAATCTTAATATGAGCGGCCCGACCCGACCCGACCCGACCCGACCCGGCCCGTGGCGACGCTTTTGACAAGCTAATAGCTCTGCAACCACACGTCCGATTGACAAGCGGACTTCTTTGCTGAGCAGCCCCAACCAATCTACCCTGTTGAGACCCGTACTGACTCATGTGGGTGACTACCACTGCGCATGGCGCGTGCCGCGTGAGGGGTGTTGGAAGGTGTTTCCTCGCAATAGCTCCGCTACGGCTGAGCCGATTGTGTTCACATTTGGTGTGTGGTTAGGGACCCCTCAGCCGCCACTTTCACACAACTCAGGGGTGGGCTGACTCTGCACGTGCGCACGTGCACACCCCTATTCTATATTTCAGGGACGGCTGAGCCGATTGTGTTCACATTTGGTATGTGGTTAGGGACCTCTCAGCCGCCGCCTTTCCACAAGTCAGGGGTGGGGTGGCTTGGCACGTGCGCACGTGCACACACACCCCTATTCTATATCTCTGGAACGGCTGAGCCGATTGTGTTCGAATTTGGTGTGGTTAGGGGCCCCTCAGCCGCCACTTTCACACAACTCAGGGGTGTGGTACCTCTGCACATGCGCACGTGCGTACCCTTTTATGTATCTCAGAAACTACTTGCCCGATCGAATTGAAATTCTCCATACATTTCCTTCGCGCTCGCTCGTTCATCGCCAACTACGGCGCCCTACTGGTTGTATGCTGTGAGAGTGCAGTGGCCGCCACGTACGCACTACTGACTGTATTTGCGCACCACTATTGATGGCTGATCAGTGATCAATTGAGAGGGACAACAGGCGGCCAGCCAGAGCCCCACACTGTCAGCGCACTGCCCCGGGGGTCACTGATCAATTGAGAGGGACAACAGGCGGCCAGAGCCACACACTGTCAGCGCACTGCTCCGGGGGTCACTGATCAATTGAGAGGGACAACAGGCGGCCAACAGGCGGCCAGAGCCACACACTGTCAGCGCACTGGCCCGGGGGTCACTGATCAATTGAGAGGGACAACAGGCGGCCAACAGGCGGCCAGAGCCACACACTGTCAGCGCACTGGCCCGGGGGTCACTGATCAATTGAGAGGGACAACAGGCGGCCAACAGGCGGCCAGAGCCACACACTGTCAGCGCACTGGCCCGGGGGTCACTGATCAATTGAGAGGGACAACAGGCGGCCAACAGGCGGCCAGAGCCACACACTGTCAGCGCACTGGCCCGGGGGTCACTGATCAATTGAGAGGGACAACAGGCGGCCAGAGCCACACACTGTCAGCGCACTGCCCCGGGGTCACTGATCAATTGAGAGGGACAACAGGCGGCCAGAGCCACACACTGTCAGCGCACTGCCCCGGGGTCACTGATCAATTGAGAGGGACAACAGGCGGCCAGAGCCACACACTGTCAGCGCACTGCTCCGGGGGTCACTGATCAATTGAGAGGGACAACAGGCGGCCAACAGGCGGCCAGAGCCACACACTGCCAGCGCACTGCTCCGGGGGTCACTGATCAATTGAGAGGGACAACAGGCGGCCAACAGGCGGCCAGAGCCACACACTGTCAGCGCACTGGCCCGGGGGTCACTGATCAATTGAGAGGGACAACAGGCGGCCAGAGCCACACACTGTCAGCGCACTGCCCCGGGGTCACTGATCAATTGAGAGGGACAACAGGCGGCCAACAGGCGGCCAGAGCCACACACTGTCAGCGCACTGGCCCGGGGGTGGGATGGTCTTTCGCAACATGGCGCACACGGACAGGACACCCATACGTATATTGGGTGTTGCGCAATGCGCAAAAACAGCCTATATCCACATCCACTACCACTACTATACAGCTTGTCACTAATGTACCACACATTATTTCATATCAACAGCTGAAAAAAACGGGGAAGACACAACTATTGTTTTCTTGTACGCTTTCAATGGCGGTTCACGCGTGTATGACACACGCACAACTTATATGGAATACCCTGTATACTACAGTGAGGCAAAGACCAGCTATTTTCTCTAGCTACCTTACATATCTCTTTCTGTCGTTTCCGAGATGCAGCGACATCCGCTCACTGTCTGCGTCCCTCGGGTGGTGCCGTGGAGGGAGCGGGGACCCACCCCCACACCGCCCGCTCCGCGGGCGGTGTGGTGGTGGGTCCATCGGTCCCCCTCCCCCCAGAGCTGAGGGCGGCACCACGGCAGGAGCCGGTCATGTCGATTTCCTATGTCGGCCAGACGAGCCAGAGACGGCGGGGCGACCACCGACATAATGGACCGTCACCACCACCGGTCCGACGATCTGCCGACGGCCATCAGATGGTCCGGGCGGGGATGACCCGCCAGGATGACGTGTTACAGCTCACAGTGGAGAGGGGCCATCGGTCCGGGCGGGGATGACCCGCCGGGATGACGTGTTACAGCTCACAGTGGAGAGGGGCCATCGGTCCGGGCGGGGATGACCCGCCGGGATGACGTGTTACAGCTCACAGTGGAGAGGGGCCATCGGTCCGGGCGGGGATGACCCGCCGGGATGACGTGCTACAGCTCACAGTGGAGAGGGGCCATCGGTCCGGGCGGGGGAGGTGAGATGCTTGTTCGTTAGTTATCGTGCAGAGATAACTGAGTTTCTGGCCGTCATCGCTGAGAGGTAAGCATGGGAGACTGATGCGAGGGCCAGAAAGAGATACTTGAAGTTCAGAAATGTCAGCAGCGTTAAATGTTTTCGCCTTTGGCAGACCGTTTAGCATTATTCATCACAGCGAAACGTTCTAACCATGAAGCAGCTCTTGTTACGTGCAACCATGCTCCTTCCTGCAGAGCGACCTGTCCCCTATCATTCGGAGCACCCGAAACGACCTGCGCTTTGCTATGAATAAATATCGAATGTAAATATTTGCATTCTTCAAAGTGTGTCTCCGATGCACAGAAGTTAGCGATCTCTAGAAAGTACTGCCATCCGAGGCACCACCGCAGCATCCGCGGCTGCGGCGATGCCTCAGATGGCCCGTCAGACACATACGCTATTATCTCTCCTCAGGGCGCACATTTATAACGTGGAAACTCCACCCCACAGATCTGATCTCCCGATAGGCGAGTGGCCGCTAATTCTGTCCTGGCAGGCCGGCGGCAGGTCTCTGCCCCCTCCTGGGGCAGGGCAGGGGGGGGGGGGGGGGGGATTTGGGCGGGTGCCACCCTCGGCGCTGACGCGGACAGGGCACCGTCCGGCGCGCGGGGCCACAGGAAACGGTGACGCGCTCGCAGGGGAAGCCGCCCCGGAAGACACGGTGGCAGGAAATGCGGCGCTTCCGGCGACGTCTTCCAGAGGGGAGCGAGACGCGATGAAGCCGAGCTCCCGCGCAGGGAAATCCAATTTGGAAAAATACGCGGAATGGCCGGATTTGAATGAAATATGGGTAAGATGGAAGAAGAAAATGCATGTCTTCTCTTGTGTAAAAGTAAGATCGCTGCAGCGGAACTCAATTATCTAAAACTGAGAAAATAACACCGCGCAGTAAATGGATGTTTTAACAGATACAAAACATACTTTGTCGCAAAGCGGATTGCACGTCAGGACAAAACAGGCGTTCTTTAATGCAACGAAAGCATCCTTAGAGAACATAAAAAATACGTCCTAAAGAAGCGACGAATGAGGGGGGTCTGGCAATTTCAATGAGCGGCAATGTCGTCGCAAACCTTATAAATGGAAATGCCGGTCGTGTCTTAACTACAACCTTTTCAATCACTTCTTGAAAATTATTGTCATTATATTAGAAAAACAAAGGTAATCCCGAAACTAAGTTGAAAAGAAATTGGTGAGAAAGCATTGTAGGTAGCGAAATTTTTCACTCTACCTTCCTGTCTTCCTCTACCTTCCTGTCCTTTAATGACCCAATTATGTCCCTCATGAGTTAGCATTAATTGGCCCTTCCTCCAGGAATCTGGGCAGATCTCATCCGCCTGCAGGAGCGGCAGAGATTATGAGCCTGGGACAAGAAGCTCAAGTGTACATCACAGAGGCTGTCGGCGGCAGAGGACGCCTTCAACAGGGACGCGCGTGTCGCGAGCGTCATAAAGCCGCCGACGACGACGGGCCCGGATTTGTGGACGCCGCCGCCGCCGAGATTTTTCAATTACGGCCGGCTTATGCCCGCTGGATTTACGCGGGCCGGCCTGTCGAGACGGCGGACAAGTTTGGCCGCAGGGGACCGCAGGCTGGCCGGGCGGAGCTGGACAGAGGTCATCCCGACGGCCCAGCGCCCCCCCCCCCCGCGGGCCCCAGCAGCAGTGGCCAGTGGCCATCCCAGCAGCCCGTTGCGTTGGTCGGTACGACGGGCAGGCGAGAAGACGGGGCTGCCGGGTACCCCGGGCAACATAAGCCAGGGAACGTGAGCAGATGCACCGAACGGAGTCAAAAGATAGCGAGGCTTAGCTTGTTCAGCATCAGTTGCTATATCGGCCCCATGAAGCCGGCCGGATGCAATACAGTGCAGAGATAATTCAGTGCGGGGTAGAGAGCGCCTCAGTAGAGAGCGCGACTCAGTATGCGCTGCGATGGTAAGCTACAACGGATATAACACAAATGGTCTGGGAAAGAGAAACGTCTTTGGTGAGGCCCCTGAATAACATAACGAAGCGATGCGATGCATAATGCACGCCAGCCGCTTCTTCACGAAACCTCGCCTCAGGGCATTGCTGGAGCTTTTCGCAACAAGTTCACGGAACAAAATGTTACGTAGGAGAATTCATGGCAGAAAATGGCCTCCATAACATGGGAATATCTTTACCACCGGCAAAGGTGAAGCGACAGCCGGCAGAACATATAGTCGGTGGGCAGTGGCCTGGCCCACTCAACAGGAAACTCAGTGCATGCCTGGCACAGTTAGGTAAACGATCCAGCCTGAAATAGCTTCACCGGTTTATTATCATCAATCAATGATTGTTGATAGAAGCACTCGTAACAATTCAAACACGGGTTATTTCAACTTGAGCCAAACATAACCACATACCTGTCTGAGGTAAACTAACACAAGGCTGCGAGTTCCACGGTGCTGTAGCGCTCAAAGACAGCATACCTGAGTCAAAGTCTGACTGGAACCATCACTATTGCCATGAGCCGACGGACTATGGCATACTGGCGTACTGACTCCCCCGGATGCATATTTACCACCGTGACACGATACCAACATGACACTTCAACACACTCACCTGATTTTTGCCTTTGGACGTGCACTCCGTGCTACTTGTCGGCTCCAAAATCAGCGACTCCCTCTGCGAACAGACCGTACGAGAAGTGTCAGTACGCGAGGTGTCAGTATACAAACAGCACGTCTGTGTCAACAAACAGTCGCCACGGGAACAAAGCGCTCTCCGCCGCTCTCACGACAGCAGGGATTGCAGGACCGGTACACTATGAGAAGCCCTTCACGGAGCCTCCAGCCTGTCCACCACCTCACAGCTCACCTGACGGCAGCACATAAACCTAGCACACAGTTGTCGCCGTCACTCTCTGCTCTGGGCGATTTTCCCCGCCTGGCACGGTCGCGTCGCGGAAGCCGCCGGAATCCACCCGTCCAGATTGTATAACATTTTACAGGCAGACATTCGTCGCGGACTCGAATCGTAAAGTGGACCCCGTTAATTCAGCGCGGAAACGTCCCGTAAAACGGGTCGGAACGCCACCACCAGACGAAATAAAACCTGCCGCCGTCATATATCGAACCAACGGCGACGCCGTGACTACCAGTGTGTGATCTGCCAAGCCATCTCCAGGAACGGGTTTCCAAATATAAATGTTGAGCTAACAATCGCGAGTGGCATGCGATGGTGTGTCCCCATGAAACAAGAAACCGTCTACGAACGTCCCTGCTGACTCCATAAGGACAAAGACACACCGTGTCTATTATTAGGCAATACCGGCCGGTTAATTTTCACCGATAGCGAGCAAGCATGGAACAACAAAATCGGCAATAATTGCAGAATGATGCTATGAGTGGTGCGTCCATCGCTCCCGAGGCCGGAGACAAGTCATTATTCGTTGATACCGCGAATAGCGAACAACCGGCCAGCGAAATAAACTAAGCTACAGTTCCGAACGAGGGCAATACCGCCGAATGGCGGCAAATCTGAAAGCTGATCGTGCGAGTTAAAACGTTTCAGTGCAATCACGTCAACAATGTAGGCAAACTAATACGATAACGCACAAATAGCTTACGATGCAAGTCAGTCATTAGCTGTTGAAAGCCATCGTCTTACGTCTGGCGGAGCCTATCTGTTCTTCAAATACGGAAATCCGCTACTGATGCGAACTCCAGGTTCCCCCATCAAGATGCGGATCACCCTGCAAATCCTCTCCATTAGCCTTACCGCGTAAACATTCGCCCGCTAAAAGAAACACGATTTAATATTGAAAGCCATTTTGCCGTGGCAGGTTAGGGAGCGTTTTCTGGCGAAATTACTAGTATCACAATACCGCTTGCATTTATATTGGGCGTATATTTATATGAATTTATTATACCCTCTTGCGCGCAAAAGAATCCACCGTGTCACTATTTTGTCTCCAATCAGAGCTTGTGACGCCATCCTTTGTTTACAGTACGGCCCTCACTACGGCCCTGCACGGGACCATCGGACCAATATCGACAACTGCCCCGCTCCCCTCCCCACCCCTCCCGCCCCCTCCAGCGGTGTGCACGCAGGCGGAAAACGAAAACAATTTAGCGACGCGCGCAGGCGCCGCCTGCCGCTCGGCGGTACCGCCGCCGCTCGGTAACGAGCTGATTCAATTCCCGCTCCGAGTGTGTCACCCTGCCCTAATGACGCCCTCACGTGCGGGGACGGTCGGGGAGCCGTTTTAGGTGCCGCCGAGCCGACAGGACGCTGCCATATGGAGCAGTCGGCCGACACCGGGCAGCAGGATCACAGCCAAACCGGGACATGCGACGGGCCACGATCAAGTTGACAGGCGTGCACGCTGGGGTGACTTCTGACGAGGGAGACGGATTTAGCTATCAACAGTTAGGGGAAATGATATGATACAGTGATACACGCAGTGCAATGAGCAGTGCTTACCTTGCAGTCTGTTTGGCTGATGTCGCTGAGGTTTATCCTCATGACGCGGTCCCTGTAACAAAACAGACCAACAATGTCAAAACAACCCTGATGGGTAGCGTTAAAGAGACTGTCCCACATTCCCCAAAGCTGTCAAATGTACGCCGCTTGTGGTGCAAAATATGAAGTTATTATGTAATTATGACATTTGTTTCTCGCAAACAGTGCTCAATTTCATAAAAAGTTCAGTTTTAATATTTGGGTTGATGACGTCATATTGAGCTCTAGAGAGCTATACAGAAATCCTGTACGCTGCCAAATTATGGCACAATTATTTCGAGACAATTCTGGCGCTTTAAATTCAAAACAAACCGATTACCAAACCATTGAAACGTAGCAAATATCTGCAAGGTTCACCTTAAAACAGTAGACTACCATCACCATTTGGTAAAGAGAGACTACGTCATCGGCTTCAGACTCGTATTCATATACACGTAGGGTTTATTCGTTACAATTGTCAAGACCAAGCTCGAATTTCTTTTAGATTAGACCTATGTGGTTGTTTTAACTGCTACCCTACTAGATTTCAATGCAAATCCAACAACATGGCTATCTCAACTCCAATCTAATGTTAAAGGAAATAGTTCACCTTTAACATGGGTTTTGAGCTGAAATTGCAGTTTTGTAGCCCGTGTTGAGAAATCCTTATCTGGAACTTTTATTGGCTGAAAAGACTCTCCAGCCGAAGATATTTGACTTTTTGGCGAAGGAATACGGCGCATATATGATGTACCGTACCGTCTGAAAGTGCCAGCACTGCCATGGAGCATGCGCAGACCAATAATGCACATTGCACACCATAACATTAATAATTTACGACCTTCTGTACCGAATTGGCGCGATGTAGGACCATTTTTGAAAATAAAAAAAGAAACTGTATTAAAAATATAATAAAATCGTGTTCTGAAAAATTTCCCGAAGGTGAACTATTTCCTTTAAGGTGAGAGTGTTCCTTTAATGGCCGGTAACAAATATACGGGCTTAATGGGAATTTTTCACCTTTGTGTTGGTTTTGAACTGAGATAGCCATTATATTTGGCCGTTATTGAAATGTCGAAAATACTAAGGTCATTTTCCCCAAAGCTTAGCCGTTTTTAAGCAATTCAATTTATAGTTTGCAAAATGGGGTCTAGGCTAGTGCCGCCGCTGATTGGCTAACAGCCACTTTTTCCCGTCAATCCCACTTTGTCAGCCAATCAGCACGGTCTATAGATCAATAATGACGTCATTCGCCCAAATCTACAAACTTAATTTGTATAAAGTCAAGTGACCTTTCGACTGAAAAAAATATCACCATCGTTTTCAGCAGCACTTACTTCATATTTTCTACTACAATCAGCATACATTTGGCAACTTTCAGAAAGGTGAAACATTCCCTTTAATTCACGGGCAACGGCTAAATTTAATTGTGAAGAATCACGCAACTATATATTCCGTATTGCATTTGCAACTCGCAGTAAAAACATTATACGTTTATTACACCCAGAAAAGCACAGAAAAGCACTACTGTCATGGGTACGTGACACAAATATGAACAAAGAAGATATAGCAAATCTGAAGTATTTTCAGTGTCACGACGAATGCGATCTAGCAGCGTTGCATTGTTTGTTCAAGAGTAACTGTACCGTAAAAGGTCAACTAGGACGCTCTAAGGATACATAAGTCCTTTTAACGCAGCTTAATGAAATACCATTAAATCTTATTAGTGCACTACGCGGACAAGATTATTCCATTTGTGTTTTGATTCCAGACGGGCCTGGCTTAATTGCCGGACTCAAACAATGTCGGAAAATACGGGCAGCGAAATGCTCTCAGAACGACTGAGTCCCAGCGCAGACGGCGTCGAAAAACAAGGCTACAGTACAGGCAATTAGTCGGATAAAATAGCGTAACGCTGAGACTCGGTGTTGCGTCTTTTCTCAGCGGCGGGCGTCGCTCTCGACACAGACACTCTCTCCTCTGTTCCTCCGTCGACCGCGCTCTGCCCCCCCCCTACATCCCACGTTACAGAAGCGCCGAAACCATGCCGTCCATCCCACAGCAGCATCATCTCACAAAGAGCTCAAACGCAAACGTACGGCCGCCTTCCAGTCCCAGTTTAATCAACTTAAAATTTGTTGTCTTCGATCGCGTCGACACGCTGCGGCAGACAGGGCCGGGCGAGCCGGGGTTGGAGGGGCGGAGCGGGGGGGGGGGGGACTGAGTTGAGTTACTGCCCTATATTGTTATGTAGGTAAGGAACAGCGAGCAGCAAGCAATGCGGAGTCGCCACGCAGCCCACCAACCGCCGCTCATTCAGTTAATGGAGCTGGCAGGTTCGACAGCTCAGCGGCCGTTAGTTGGTCGTGTCGCCGCCAGGGGCGCTGCCGGCGCTCCCCATGGGACGGCGTACGTACCGGGGCACGGCACAGTCATCGTGTAATGGAGGCGAAATGACTGTAGCAGTGTAGCACAGCACCGCTGTGACGACCGAACAGGCCGTTGGATGCAGCAGGTATCTCAGTCTGTTTCAGCGGCTATTTTACGGGACTCCGCCGCTCGATCGACAGACTCGTACCTCTTTAAAGTTTGATGCGATGCCTCCTGCCGGCGGCCACTGAACGGCGGCAAGCAGAGCCGTGATGATAAAAACAGGAGCGTCGATTGACCATCGGTGTATAGCTGCTTGTGGCCATCAATAATGGATGGGACACGCCACTGCCTTCCCGGACGAGGGAAGCCGCTCAGCAGATTGATGGTTTTAGGGTTACAGGAGCGCGTGACCGGGCGCCCGTCTGTAGGTATAGATAATCCTCAAGGAATTTCCGTTGTAGCGTCGAACGATACTACAAAATGGCATGTCCAAGGACTTACCAAGAATAAACCTGCTGAGCTCATAACTCATAACCACTGCAAACGTGCAACACGGCTTCGACGCATTATGCATACACATGCCTCCTCGAAAACATTTCCTTACATAATGGAATGTCTGGCAATGTCGCTTATACTGAACAATGAAGAGTCGAAAAATATCAGTCTAAACACAGGATCCAACTTGAAAACGTCAGCGGTGACCTACGTAAAGGACCTCGAGCTGAAATTGCGCATGCACAGGAAATATAAAATCAAACGATTCAGAACGCGTTCAATCTCAAAGCTGGAGAACTGCTCTGGATTGCCATCAAGTATTCAACAAAGCGTTCGCTTCATGGCACATTAGTGAAAGCCGTATATCTCGGTTTAATGCCGGCCGCAGACACCCGCCCCTGAAGACATCCGTCAGATTCAGGCAGCTGCGACCGGGCCACGGCCGACGCTTTGGACCAAACGGAATAACTTACCCCTGCGCAGTCAACGAATAGCCGATGTGACGTGCGGCTGGCAAGCGCCGCAATTAATGGCCCAAGTTGAAATTGTGTCGATTCGCGGTAGACAGCGATGCTGGACAGAGTGCGACACACCCGGCTGGGCCGCAAGGACCACTACATCCTGCTGGCGACGGCCGGCGCGGCGGCGGCGCTGACGCTGCTGCTGTTCGACATCGTGCAGCAGGTGCTGTCCAAGCCGGAGAACACCAGCGGCCGGATCACCGTGTTCGTGCTGGCGGTGCAGTGCCTCTGCTGCCTGGGCAGCTTCCTCGGCTACGTGTACCGCTCGCTGGCCGGCCGGCCCGGCATGCTGACGGCGCTCAGCGTGTGCGCCGTCTTCGCCAACCTGGTGCTGCTGCTCGCCCGCGTGGTGCACGAGATCATCTTCAGCGGCTACATGCCGGAGGAATACAGCGAGACGCCGCAGTTCGAGGACGTGATACACCATGCCCGCGAGGAGTGATGAACCTCTCGTCTCAGGGTGCGGACACCAGGGTTCTCCGCAGTGAAAAGTGAGAATCAGCTGCGGCGCGCTCAGTCTCCAAAACTGATGGCATTTGAACAAACCATTGTCGAACGAACACATTCAGATATACAGATTCCATTTCGGAAGTAACCCGGTCCCGGCAATAGCATCGACCATAGCTTTGTCTCAGCATCTCATGAGATCAGCAACAAAACAGATTCCTTCAAGTTCATAAAAGTCAGAAACT
This sequence comes from Chirona hameri, assembly GCA_036785665.1. NCBI lineage: Eukaryota > Metazoa > Arthropoda > Thecostraca > Balanomorpha > Balanidae > Chirona > Chirona hameri. The sequence continues at coordinate 66,787 of JAXIVJ010005559.1, forward strand.
TTCGGGACGGTTCGAAATGTCTCGGTGCAATCGTGCAGCTGCCGACATCTGTAATGGTCGCCAGCCCGATGCAACATTCGTAATTGTTTCACCAGAGGTCACCCAGAGGTCACCGAAAGGTCGGCCGACGCTGCCGGACGACCGGACGGGACGAAAAAGCGGCGACGGCGGCGGCAGTTGTTGACAAAGAGAGCCAGCGGCACCATATTGCGTTGACGGTGCGCCACCAGATGAGCCGGTACAAGGAGACAATTGACGCCGCAAACGTGGAAAAACCAGACACGCTCGCAAGACTGTACCAAATGAAGCGCAGAGGGCGCTGATACAAATACAGCGGAGTAAGCTCTCCAGGCGCACGGCACACAGCATAACGCCCTTCGCCTCCATCAGCGCACGCCGGCAAAATCCGCCGTGGGAAATCGCACGGACGGGCGCTTAGAAAAGCTTAGCCAAGAGCTTAGCGCTGATATACAAACACAGGGAACTGCGTGGAGACTGTGCTCCCCGCCTGGTCTGCCGGGTGCGGCCAGCGAGGGAAGCCAGCCGAGTCCGCTGCTGCCGCAGCAGCTGCTGCTGCTGCTGCTGCTGGGCCGATAGACCGGCTTCCCAGCACGTGCCGAAGGGATGGGACTCTGGATCCTTTGAGGATCCGAGTTCAGCTATTTAGCTACGCATATAGCAGCCAGCTAGCTACGCATATTATGGATTCGGAGTGTTGCCTGTCTTCTGTGACTGTGATCCGTCTGCGTCTTTACTCGTCCTCCCGATCATCTCTCGTCCAGCGTCCAGCGTCCAGCGTCCAGCGTCCAGTGTCCAGTGTCCAGTGTCCAGTGTCCAGTGTCCAGTGTCCTCTGTCCAGTGTTCAGCATCGGGGGCGATAATCCGTACAATGGGCGCCCCGGTGACGTGCTGGCCTGACTGCGCCTGCGACCATTTTTAATCCGCCGCATAGCACGAGCTGCAGCCCCCGTTCAGCGCCACACCGGGATGCCAAACTATGCGACATTATCTGCATGCCTATCGTTAACTATCCGCCATTTGACCTCGTTGTGACCGTGGAAAACACTATGATTTGGGTGGTGAATGGAGTACGAACGGCTCCAGTCACTGGACGTGACTTGCATGGTGACCAAAGATGATCGCTAAGGACCAGGCAGACCAAATAGTTAAGCTTCCTTAGTTCTGGCTGAGGCAGAATATCAGAACAAAACGTATGTGTAAGTAAGGATTAAAAGCATCAGGAAAGTGGCAAAGAGATAAACGTCTAAACCATAATGCAACATGCACAGCTTATTTGTGTTTCAAAGCAAAACAAATTCCTCACTTTGTCCGGCTTCCAACGGCGGTTTAGTTTAGAAGTTCGGAGGCTAAGAAGGCACAAAGGATGGTGCAAGCAAAACATTTTCATCGCAGAACGTTTTTAAGAGCTGCAGGGCTTATTGAACAAAAGATCAGACACGATGCATGAATTCAGTTGCACGACATAACTTTTCAGACGTTTCATTTCCGCCTCAGCTCACATAAAAACAGACTTAAATGTGGAAAAGCTTCCCAGCTCGGGGCAATAAAAAGAATGGGACGGTAAATCATAGGATAGCCGTCTGCAACGCATTCTTTTCGGCTCTCTGCTCCGAGTGAGCGAATCAACACGGTTGACTTGAAGATGAAATAATGCAAAACGTTTTGTTTCGGGAATGTTTCCTATGATACTTTATATCAACCACTTGCATTTTGGAGCTTGAGGTCTGGTTGTCCTGGTCGACAGTTATTGTTCTATCTGGCGTGTAACCATGGATTGGAATGACGACTATAACTACACACCGTTCAGCTCAATCGACAGCCCAATCGATGGCATTCATTCTATCAGCAATCCTTTCGTCAAAGCCTTTGTCCGTATCGGCGAGTCCCACTATCACAACTCACTCTATTGCGAGGTTCTCAATACAAAACGCCCGTAAATGCTGCACCTACGACAGCACCCCCCCTTTCCCCTGAAAGCCTCTTCGCACCGTACCGCCGACAGTCGGAGCTCACTCCAACGGTGTGTGACAATTCCACTGCGCTCCTGCCTGGAGACATGATGAGCTACGAAGGCCTCTGAGCGCCTTCCTTCCGAACGCCGCGCCGAGCCGAACTTGCCCAATAAATAGCGGCTCGGCGGCCCTAAATTGCGGCATCCCGGCCGGTGGAGTTGGTCGCCTGTCGCCGGCGCCGAACCAACCCGGCCGCCGCCCCAGGACGCCTCGAGACTCCGAGCGAGCGGCCCCCGGGGAGCCGGCTCGAGCAAACTTGGACCGCTCTGCGCGACACCGCCCGCCGACGAAATTAATTAGGGCCCAGAGCTCGCAGAATTAATGAGTTTGATGTAGTCGCTTAATCTGCCCGATGTGGCATTCATCACTGGCGAGTCTCGGCGGCCGGTGTAGCCATTTATGGCGCGGTGGCGCCGCTTCTGGCGCGACGACGACACATATAGCGCGGCATATGTCTACACCGTGCACGCGCGGACCGGAGGTCGAACAATAACCGGCTTCATTGGCCCCAACGCAGACCGACGCGGGCTGACGCCGACCACGCATCGACAGCGACGCGCACGACGCGTTCGACGGGGCACCATCAGCACCCCAGCACGTGCCGCCTGCTGGGGAGCAGCGCCGGCCGGCGTCTATCCGAGCGCATCTAAATTGGCCGGCTCCGTGTGTCCGGTGGAAAACAAGCCACAGTTATCCACGCAACGGCCGTTACAGCGCCTAAAAACAGGCCCTAATTAGGGACTGAAAACAGAGGTGGCCGTGATAATGATGCACGAGATGGCCGGGACGGCTTTCTCGCGGCGCGAAATGAGCGTCCGACTCTCACCTGACCTCGCGGTGGGGGGGGGGGGGGGGGGAGGCACGCGGGATGTTGTTTCATTGGTGAGGTGTAGACATGTCCTGCAAGGATTGTGCAGCTGAATGGTGGGGCAAGTGGTAAACCGTCACTAACAAACTTGAAGGGTCGGGTATGAAATATGGTTATTGCGTCCAACAAATGTGCGTTAATTATGAAATACGTTCAGTATTTCAGCATCTCAAGCTTGTGGGCTTGAAGCTTTCTAGTTACCTCATGTAACCACATGACGCCCGTCTCTAATTGAACTGCCAACATCAAAGCCAGACATCCTCCAAAAACAACACCACTGTGCCGGTTTCGGTGATATTCTTAGCCGTTGAGTAACGACACAAGTCTACCGCAGTGGCAGACGACTGCGAGCGCCGCGGCGGCAGCAGCACGAGCCTCTCTGAGTGCCGTCAAAATCATCCGCTGTTGCTGCATGCACGCGACATTTACGACACAACACGAGCGGCGCGTGCCGTCAATATGCCACCCACATGGCCGCTACAGGCGAAACGCTCTCCTTCTGATGTCTCCATAAATCAGCCTGGCCATGAGCTACGAGTCGTCCTGGAATAGCGGGCTGCGCGGCCCGCCGGTCCGGCCGCACGTGTGGCACGTACACTCCCAACACTGCATAGTGCATACGCGTCTCTCTGGGTGCCCGGCAGTAGTTGGTCGTTCCTGACGGCTGTTGCTACCTCGTTCCAGACGGCAGTGGTAAAATGAAGTGACTGCCTGCGGCTCGAAGATAGCCGCCAATGCGACGGCCAGAGAGCCACTCGGTCAGCTGGACCGATTGGAGGCCCTCGTTTTTATGACACCGAGACCGGCGAGAGTTGATCAAATTTGTACAGGACAGGTCTCGCGGCTTCTCGTTAGGTCCCTGTTGATGCCACTGATTGCGAACGGGAGCGGAGACTGGCACGAAACCGACCTGACCAGACAGATAAACGCCTGCGGTCAACCGACAGACTTTTCTAACCGCGCTGATCGCAGTTCTGCTGTCGAGATTTCTCCGGCCGGCCTGCAGACGGACTGGACGGACCACAGATTGGCCCACCGACTGCTGGCCGGGGAGGGTGTGCTCCACTCTACAGCGGCAGCGGTGAGGCTGTCAGAGGAGTAACCACGGGTTGGCCCACCGACTGCCGGCCGGGGAGGGTGTGCTCCACTCTACAGCGGCGGAGGTGAGGCTGTCAGAGGAGTTACGTCAGTCTACTGCTGCTGCCATCTGCCGTACAAACGTCGGCCGACAGATGCTGGATTGCCAGTGGCCGGAGCGGAACAGCGTGTGTATGTACTTGTACAAGGCCGCAGCCTCCCTCTGTCATACCGACGCACATCCACACCACAGTACAGCACACACAGCACACCATACAACACAGCACACCACATCACACACAGCACAGCACACACAGCACACATAGCACAGCACACGCAGCACAGCACACGCAGCATAGCACACACAGCACAGCACACAACACATCATACAACACAACACAGCACACATATCACCCCATACACCGCACACCACACAACACAGCACAAACCACACCACAGTACAGCACACCCACATGACATGACACAGCACATCACACAACACAGCACACATCACATACCACACAACAATGTAGCACAACACACAACACATCACAGCAAACAACACACCACACACCACAGAACACAACACAGCACACAACACACCACACACCACAGCACATAACACATCATACCACAGCACACACATCACCCCACACACAGCACACCACACACCACACACCACAGCACAAACCACACCAAAGTACAGCACACCCACATGACATGACACAGCACATCAAACAACACAGCACACACCACAGACCACACAACAATGCAGCACAACACACAACACATCACAGCACACAACATACCACACATCACATCACACATAACACAGCACACAACACGTCACACAACACATCACACAACACAACACACAACACAGCACACATCACACAACACACGTCACATCACATCACACAACACAGCACAGTACACAACACAGTACATCACACACATACACCACACCACCTAACACATCCACAGCACAGCACGCAACACAGCACAGACCACACCACAGTACAGCACACACAGCACACCACACCACCACCCCCGGCGGCCTGTCCCGCTGTCGGAGTTTGTCAGGCTGAGCTGGACACTGGGCAGTAAACGATGGCCCGACTTGGGTCGTTACACTCGCGTTCGACGGGCAGGAGAAATGACAACCGCTCCTCGACAGGCCGCCCAGCCTGTATTTGGCCGGCAGACAGAAGTCCGGCCTCTCTCTCTCTCTCTCTCACGGTCCGACCGGGCGCCAGGCGGCTCAAGTGTGCGACCTGGGCGGCCGGAGGGCGAGAGCCACTCCGTGGTGAGGTTTCGCCAGCCGGTACGCCAGCCGGCACGTCCGAGTCATCATTGCATTTCTTTCATTGCTGCATACCGTGCAGAATCAACAGAGCCGCCCGGAGACGAGTCGCTCGCAGCACGCCGCCCCCGCCAGCGGCACGGGACCACAAAGACAACATCGCGCGTCGATGGATGATTCACCTGCATACCTGACGAGATGGGCTGTCCACCCTCACGGCCGTTCTCTGGCCCATACCTGACGGGATGGCTGTCCACCCTCACGGCCGTTCTCTGGCCCATACCTGACGGGATGGCTGTCCACCCTCACGGCCGTTCTCTGGCTCACACCTGACGGGATGTGCTGTCCACCCTCACTACCTGACGAGATGGGCTGTCCATCCTCACTACCTGACGAGATGGGCTGTCCACCCTCACGGCCGTTCTCTGGCCCATACCTGACAGGATGAGCTGTCCACCCTCACGGCCGTTCTCTGGCTCATACCTGACGGGATGGCTGTCCACCCTCACGGCCGTTCTCTGGCCCACACCTGACGGGATGTGCTGTCCACCCTCACGGCCGTTCTCTGGCCCATACCTGACGGGATGGGCTGTCCACCCTCACGGCCGTTCTCTGGCCCATACCTGACGGGATGGGCTGTCCACCCTCACGGCCGTTCTCTGGCTCATACCTGACGGGATGGCCGTCCACCCTCACGGCCGTTCTCTGGCCCATACCTGACGGGATGGCTGTCCACCCTTACGGCCGTCCTCTGGCCCACACCTGACGGGATGAGCTGTCCACCCTCACGGCCGTTCTCTGGCTCACACCTGACGGGATGAGCTGTCCACCCTCACAGACGTTCTCTGGCCCATACCTGACAGGATGAGCTGTCCACCCTCACGGCCGTTCTCTGGCCCACATCTGACGGGATGGGCTGTCCACCCTCACGGCCGTTCTCTGGCTCACACCTGACGGGATG